>JAJAGP010005253.1:0-35760 GCA_025084515.1 Ancistrus triradiatus
AGTTACAGAGTGTAGAGTACAGAGTTACAGAGTGTAGACTTACATAGTGTAGAGTTCAGAGTGTAGAGTTCAGAGTGTAGAGTTACAGAGTGTAGAGTTCAGAGTGTAGAGGTACAGAGTGCAGAGTTACAGAGTGCAGAGTACAGAGTTACAGAGTGTAGAGTTACAGAGTGTAGACTTCAGAGTGTAGAGTTACAGAGTGTAGAGTACAGAGTTACAGAGTTACAGAGCACAGCCTCAGAGCCACAGAAATCTGAAGTCCAGATTGAATTGTGATACAGAGAAATGGAATGGGAAAGCTGCAGGTCTTATCGCCGCCGTGTCCCTCAGCTCCACTGATTTCCCTACAAAGGCCTGTCACACCTATTATGTTCTACATGGAACCAATTTACTGAGCTCAGCTAAACGGGCTTACAGGCGCCCCTCTACCTCCTAAAGAAAATAATAAATAAATAATCATTCTGAATGTTCGGACTGTAATAGAAAAGTATCAATCAAAAACTAGGCTGGGAACAGAGGTGCATGATGGGAGGAGAACCCGTCCAACACCTTAAAATAAAAAAAATGTAAAATACAGAAATAAATAAATACCGAATGAAATGAAGAACTGGGCAGAGTCTCTATCTACGTTACACACAGTCACGACTCATTGTGACATTTTTCCCTCTTTAACTCTTTTTTTTTTTCTTTTCTTCTGTCATTCCATTCTCTCTAATGTAAGTTTCTTTTCATCCGTTCTTTCTTTTCCCTTTAGCTTTCATTGCTGTAGCATTCTTTAGCTTTATTTGCTGTGTTCTTTTTTCTGTCTTTCTTTAGAATTCAGCAGCAGAGATTTCTTTCTTTCTTTGTTTCTTTCTTTGTTTCTTTCTTTCTTTCTTTGTTTCTTTCTTTCTTTCTTTCTTATATTTTTAAATAACTTCTCTCTCACACCCTAGAGCTACATTTGTACAAACAGTGGAGCACTGAACAATGGCACCTTACACTCACTTTTTTAAAACACAAACTACGCCGTATCCGGTCACACTGCATCAGACGGCTGTTAGGAATAATGGTTTCTGTTCTGACTGGAAGGGCAGTGGCAGCAGAGATGGGCAGGGCTCAGCTCCGATCCTACGCTCACACACTGTATTCATCTTTTATCATTTTAGTGACTGATTTATTTACTGAATAAAACTATGTTTTAATGCTTAGTCAGGACCTCAAACATCTGATATGGAAACAGAACAACTTTAATCATGACTTATAAATGGCATTTGATGAAAGAGACCTTAAGGGACTTGTCACTGCACCTCCCTGCTTTACTCTGCAGAACGCCGAACCTGCGGACGCTAGAGCGCCAGCGTTTGTTTAGGTAAAGTAGAAATGTAGTTTTATCTGTGGTTCTTTGGGAATGTTCTCTCTTATCGGAGTTATAAATTAAACGAAACAATCAGACGTTGTGTGGAGCTGAAATGGAGCACGACAGAACGGCGTTCAACTTTTCCCTTTGATATACAGTAATGATTCCACACCATATGGAAAATCAGTGGGGTTTTACAGAATCCCCCCCGTCAGGAAACAAAACTCCAAATAAAAAGCGCTCACCATAAAACTCTCTCTCTCTCTCACACACTCACACACACACACACACACAAAATGAGACCAGAGTGCTGAAGCAAAAACAGAACTTCAAGATCTGCAAAAAAAAGGATTCCATGGTTAAGAAATAGCAAATAAATTATAATATAATTTAATAATTAATATAATTTAAGTAATTCTAATATAATGTATTTGCTTTAACATGAGATATTGGCACAGGTGTGCTGTGGTCATAGACACTTTTCCAGCGCCTCCAAATCCTAAAAGTGATAAACATTTGGCTCAGGTTGGTCATTAATAGCTTCATCTTCGAAATTTAAATCATTTGCAAAACCAATACATTTCATAGACTAATTATAGCTTTCATTTCTTCAGTGTTTCACTTGTGTCATTAACTTGGCTTCTTTTTAGGGCGGGGCCATTGCTAGTTTACATCAATAATGTCATGGGAAAAACATGTAAACATCTCTCAGCCAATCAGATTGTAGGGTCGGAACTAACTGTGGTATAATATAATATAATATAATATAATATAATATAATATAATACCATGTAAGGAAGAGTTGGAATGGTTAAGACCATAGCAAATAAAAAAATTAAAATAAATAACAAAAAATAAATATATATATATCTATCATATATATATCATCATATATATATATATATATATATATATATATATTGCCCTTAGTCTTATGGCCCGATTGGTTAGGGGCTGACTATCCAGAGCAGGGGTCCAGGCAGCAGACAGACCGGCTTAACCAACTGTCTGCTGGTAGCCATGCAACCGTCACCCAGAACCCACATTATTGAAACTGTGTCTGTTTACCCGCATCTGCCCTAAACGTAAAATGCTTTCTCAAAAAAGTCTGTTTTTTAATAACCTCATTAGTATAAACACAGATAGCTCGCCAAAGAAATAACAACATTAGACTAAAAGCTAGGATTAACTTAACAATTAGATCACTTACAAACAAAGCAGTGATTTAAATGAAATGATCACTGATAAACGCTTACACGCTCTCTGTCTCACTGAGAACTTGGATTAGACCTGATGAATATTTAGGCCTTAAATGAAGCCTCACCTCCTGGAATACAGTCATGCTAGTCGCCCTCGTCCTAATGGTCGGGGGGGAGGCAGAGGCATAGCCACACATTTTTGACAAAGAGTTAGTAGTGTTACAGCTAAATCCCATTACTACAAGGCTAATTCTTTTGAAATACTGATTCTTAATGTGACTGATCATCGTTATGGAAGTCAAAACCACACTCTTTTCAGCTTATCTCACTATTTACTGCCCTCCTGGTCCCTATTCAGAATTTTCTCAGGAATTGCTAATTTTCTTTCCTGTTTACTACTGTCAACAGATAAGGCTTTAATTGTAGGTGATTTAAATATTCACTTTGACAATGAGCAGGATCCACTTAAAATTGCTTCGAGTCCATCTTAGAATCCATGGGTATCACTCAGATGTGATGGGACCAACCCCACCGCTGTAATCATACTTTAGATCTAATATTAACATTGGTATCAATTAAGATAACCTTGATGTTTTCCCACAAAGTGATTTGATTCAGATCACTATCTTTTAGTATTTGAAGCTATCTCTAATAAATAAAATCCTTCTGCCTCGTTATCACACCAAGCGCACTATCACATCTGCTACAACAGCTTGCGTTTTATTAAAAACCTACCAGACTTAAAATTTTAATACACCTACGGAGATCAGTCATCTTGAGTGTGTAAATGACCAATTAGAATGTGTGCTTCGCTCAACCCTGGACACGACTGCCCCTACTAGGGTCAAACGTATTAGGGAAAAAAGGCTAGCACCATGGTATAATGACCACACCCGTACCTTAAAAGCAAAGAACACGGCATTAGAGCGCAAGGGAGGACATAGTAAATTGGAGGTGTTTAAGATTGTTTGGAGGGACAGAATGGCAGAGTATAAGCATTGCCCTCACTAAAGCCAAAGCTGCATATTCTCATTCAATCATAGAGAAAAATAGAATAAATCACAAGATTCTCTTTAATACAGTCTCCAAATTAACAAAAAAAAAAACCCACAGAAAGTTGACTCTCCCCATTCTGTTGTTAATTTTTACGTTAGTGGAGGGTTAATAAGCAGTGTTTTACATGTTGGCCTTTTTTTAGTGTAACTTATGTGGTTTCAGTTCACACCTCATTTCTTGGAGTACACACAACCACATGCTATCTCACTCGCATGGCTTTGATCCGTCCCCGACTCCTAGAACGGTCAGATCCTGTTACATATTCTAACTCAACTGCTCACTCTGCTGACTGTTGTCCCCCCTCCACGTAGAGAGTCCGCCCAGTGGTGGGCGGGAGAAGACATCTGCCCCCCACAAGCTAGTTTCCAATTGTAAGCCCACTTAACTCAAATGCAGCTCAATCACATCACCAAAACCTGTTCAGCAAACCTTCCAGTGCAAGGCACTATGTGAACACATCTGTTCAATTAGCCAGAAATCAAGATTAGAAATCGTTTACCCCAATTACTAATACTGAACTATCCGCATGATCAGCTTCGTCTAAGTCATTCAACATGTTTTATTAGATCCAACTCCTACACGTCTACTCAAATAAGTATTACCTAGTGTTTATAGAGCCAGTGTTAGCTATTTAAAATTCAATCCCTTACCTTAGGTTATGTTGCCCAAATCCTTTAATCTGCCGTTATCAAACCACTGATTAAAAAAAGCCAATCTTTGACCCTTGTGTGATATCTAATTATAGACCAAATTTCAAATCTACCGTTTCTGTTCCAAAATCTTAGAAAAAGCCGTCTATCAACAGCTCTGTAGTCACCTCCAAAGGAATGGTATTTATGAAACATTTCAGTCTGGCTTCAGGCCCCATCATAATACTGAAACCAGCATTAATTAGGGTACTAAATGACTTGTTAATGTCCTCAGATAAGGGATGTGTTTCTTTTCTTGTTTCTGTTTAGATTTACGTGCAGCATTTGCACTATAGATCATGAGTTTTACTAAACAGACTAGAAATTACTGTAGGTATTAGGGATCAGCACTTTCTTGGTTTAAATCCTACTTAACTGACTGGTACCAGTTTGTTCATATAAAATAATCTAAGATCTAAGCTCTCAAAAGTGAAGTATGGCGTGCCTCAGGGCTCAGTGCTTGGCCCCCTTTTATTCTCTTTGTACATGCTGCACTAGGCCCAGTTATTCGTAAACATGGCATTAGTTTCCACTGCTTATTGCAGATGATACCACAGCTGTACATATCAGCCAAACCTAATGACAGCCTTACAATCAACAAAATCGAGGGACTGTGTAAAGGAAATAAAACATGGGATGTTTTTAATTTTCTCTTACTTAACTCAGATTAAAACTGAGGTTCTATTTTAGTGGGACCAAGGCTGTGAGAGACAGGTTAGCTACATCTATCCTAAATCTAGATGGCTGTCCAGTATTGCCCAGTCCGTCTGTAAAAAACTTAGGGGTCACATTTGACTCAATCTCTCCTTTGATGCGCACATTAGCAGCATCACTCGAATTGCTTTCTTTCAATTACGTAATATCGCCTAAACTTAGAAAATATCCTATCTTTTTAATGATGCAGAAAAACTTGTTCATGCGTTTATAACCTCAAGGTTGGATTACTGTAACGCCTTACCTTACTGGATGCTCTAGTAAATCTATAAATAAACTTCAGTTAGTTCAGACTGCAGACTTGCCCGAGTGCTAACTCGAACTAGAAAATTTGATCCATAATCACTCCTGTTCTATCATCACTGCACTGGTTACCAGTCAAATTCAGCATTGATTACAAAATACTTACTTATAACTTTATAAAGCTCTACCTGACCTGGCCCCACATTATCTGAGTGAACTCTTAGAGTTTTTTTACAATCCAACTCGTCTAGTTCGTTCGCAGGGTACAGGACTTCTTTTAGTTCCTAGAATTTAAAAAAAGTCACAGCAGGGGAAAGGCCTTTCTCATACATGGGCCCCCAAACTATGGAATAAAAAAAACTTCCCACTTTTGTTCGAGATTCAGACACTCTCCAAAAGTTTTAAGTCTAGGCTAAAGACATACTTATTTACAAAGGCTTTGACTAGATTAGACCAGGTTGCATGGCTTGGGTCGCTGGGGCAGGAATCTGGAGTCATGTTTCTGGCCTGTCTGCTCCATTGGCCTCCGCTAGCCCCTCTTGGACTGTAGTACTATTCGTCGAGTGGGCGGTGCTGGCTCGAAAACTGGGCTTCTGAACTGGTCTCTCGTGATCTTGGACTCATGCATCCTTGCCTTTAGAATAAGGGCAGAGATGGGGGGTTCATAGTCAAAGAGTCTTATGGTGGTGATCAGAGATGTTGGGTTGCTGTCTTCTGCCGCCTCGTGGGGTTGCCAATGTCTCAATGTGATCCCTCTTGCTGTTTTCCTACCAGTTCTTCTCCTCTTTCTAGCTTTCTAAGCTATCCTGCTATAGCTAATGCTGCCGGGGTTTCATGACCTACACTTGGCATCAGTGGATTGTTAAATAACCACTGTGCTCTTAATCAATACTAATTACATTTTATGTTTTCTCTCCGAGGGTGTTGGCATTCCGGCAGTTTCCGGCCCCACACCTGATTCGACGTTCATCTGATGGAGCTCCACTCAAGCTGCTTCCGTCATCAGCTCCAGGCCCCCATCATACCCGGCCCACTTAATGTCGAGAGTGTGCATAATTCACCATTTTATTCGAACTTTGACTCCAGACTTTAGTTTCGCTCTTAGATTTATCATCATACCTGGGCCACTTAATGTCGATGTGGAATACTTCACATTTTATTCGAACTTTGACCTCCATGACTTTAGTTTCGCTCCTTAGATTTATCATATCTACGCCGCCAAGGTAGGTTGGGTCCCTTTTTGAGTCTGCTGGTCCTTTTTCAAGGTTTCTTTCCTAGAAACTAGGGAGTTTTTCTTGGTCCTCTGCCCCCCACATCTGTCGCCCTAGGCTTGCTCAATTTGGGATTGGACGTAGTTATTAGGAGATAATCTAAACAACTGAGACAATGCTCCATTGTAAAAAGCGCTATATAAATAAATCTGACTTGACTTGACTTGATATATATATATATATACATATACGTATATATATATATATATATATATACATATATATACATATATACGTATACGTATATATGTATATATATATATATATATATATACACACACATGTGTATGTATATATATATATATATATATATACATATATATACATATATGTATATACATATGTATATATATATATATATATATATATGTATATATATATATATAATTTGTTGCAACTTTATTACAACTCAGAAAAAATAAAATAAATATTTCAATATTTTTAAATAAGAGTTAATATTAATATATAAGAAACACAAAGACATTTAAAACTTTTTATTTTTATTTCTTCATAACAGTTGATACTCTGTGCTTTTTATTGAATCAGATTGCTAATGAGAAAATGAAGAAAAATTAAACAAATAAAATAAAACCAATGCAGTTATAGTTTGTACTCAGTTCGCACAATTCTTTATAAAACATTGTGAAATCAATAAACAGATAAATCCATCAATCAATTAATAATTAAATAAATAAAATAGCAAAGATTGTATTTGGTTATGACAGCAACACATTATAAAATAGAATAATAAATATACATACAAATGTGAAATACTGTGTTACTGAAAATGAAACTAAATTCAAAAAATCTAAAATAAATATTTGCTCTGTGATTTTCATTGAATCAAAATATTCATTAGAAAATGAAAAAGTAAATAAATATATAAATACAATAAAACTAATGCAGCATTACAGTCTGTACCCAGTATGCGCATCTGTTGTTAAAATTTTTTTTATTTATAATACAATAATAATAAAACATTACATGTACAGTGGGCCAAAAAAGTATTTAGTCAGACCCTGATTGTGCAAGTTCTCCTACTGATAAAGACGAGAGAGGTCTGTAATTTCATCATAGCTACACTTCAACTATGAGAGACAAAATGAGAAAAAAAAATCCAGGAAATCACACTGTAGGATTTTTAAAGAATTTAATTGTAAGTCATCGTGGAAAATAAGTATTTGGTCACCCACAAACAAGCAAGATTTCTGGCTCCCACAGACATATAACTTCTTCTTTAAGAAGCTCTTCTGTCTTCCACTCGTTACCTGTATTAATGGCACCTGTTTGACCTCGTTACCTGTATAAAAGACACCTATCCACAGCCTCAAACAATCAGACTCCAAACTCAACCATGGCCAAGACCAAAGAGCTGTCGAAAGACACCAGGAAGAAAATTGTAGACCTGCACCAGGCTGGGAAGAGTGAATCTACAATAGGCAAGCAGGTTGGTGTGAATAAATCAACTGTAGGAGAAACTGTAAGACATACAAGACCATTGATAATCTCCCTCGATCTGGGGTTCCACGCAAGATCTCATCCCATGGGGTCAAAATGATCTTAAGCCAGTACATGTCCAGGCCTGTCTGAAGTTTGCCAGAGAGCATATGGATGATCCAGAAGAGGATTGGGAAAATATCATGTGGTCAGATGAAACCAAAATAGAACTTTTTGGTAAAAACTCAATTCGTCGTGTTTGGAGGAAGAAGAATGCTGAGCTGCACCATACCTACTGTGAAGCATGGGGGTGGAAACATCATGCTTTGGGGCTGTTTTTATGAAAAGGGGACAGGACGACTGATCCGTGTTAAGGGAAGAATGAACGGGGCCATGTATCGTCAGATTTTAAGCCAAAACCTCCTTCCATCAGTGAGAGCATTGAAGATGGAACGTGGCTGGATCTCCAGCATGACAATGATCCCAAACACACCACTCGGGCACCGTAAGTGAGTGGCTCCAGTAAAAAGCATTTGTGTCTATCATCCGCGTCCTGCGTGTGTGTCTTTTATTGCCATGTTTTCTCCATTGACATTCACATCGTCCCACATCATAGCAAAACGCGCTGTGGAGGTTTTGTTTAGTTCGCCCCCCCTCATAGCTGTGTCTCTTTCTCATCGTGTTGCCCCAAATCCCCAGACGTGTATCACTGCTCTAGGGATGATCGGCATGGAGAATGGGCCAAAATTACCAGCTACAGTGTGTGCCAACCCTGGTGAAGACTTACAGCAAACGTTTGACCCTCTGTCACTGCCAACAAAGGTTATTGCAAACAAAAGTATGAGTTGAACTTTTTGTATTGACCAAAATACTTATTTTCCATCATTTTACAATTAAATTCTTTAAAAATCCTACAATTGATTTTCCTGGATTTTTTTCCTCATTCTGTCTCTCATAGTTGAAGTGTAGCTATGATGAAAATTACAGACCTCTCTCATCTCTCTAAGTAGGAGAAACTTATACAATCAGTGGCTGACTAATACTTTTTGCCCCCACTGTATGTAGTGCTTTTCACAACACCACAAGGTCGCTTTTAAATTGATAGTACAAATGATCCAGATGCAAGTAGATGATGAATGAAAAATGCTGAGAAAAAAAGATTCGATGTTAGATGAAATTTAAACTGAGAGAGAGAGGCTGTAGAGCACAGAGGTTATTAATAAAAGCAGATTTGATTTTCTTTAGGATTATTTTTTATATTATATTTTATTGCATTATTTTTAAGAATAATACACCAGACAGAGTTTATCAGCACTTTCCCCCCAAAATTGAGCTTTTTTAAAAATATATGTAGAAAAGAAAACTTGTCACTGCACCACAAAGCTTGGTGGGTTCAGCGTTATAAGCAAGTGCTCAAATGTGAAAGATATTTGGTCTATTTAACTGAGAAACAAACTGTCATTCATTTTGTTACAAACATAGAAAAACATAAAATCAATATTTGAATATTTTTAACATTGTAGTTATTTTAAATGATATTAAATGGATATAAACCATTTAAAGCTATCTAAAAACAACAATCCAATTTATTTTTTTTGTTTTTGTTTCCTATTATTTTGTTTGCTCCACTTCTTTCCAAATGCTTTTCACCAAATCAAATTGCTCATTAGAAAATAAATAAATTACAAATAAATAAAATAAATAAATAGGAAGACACATTTTTTATTTTAGAATAATACAAGCTTCTTTGGCTTTTGGATTTAACCAAGGATTATATATATATATATATATTATATATATATATATATATATATAATATATATAGCTATATATATAATAGCAAATTTATCAAAATAATACTAATAATAATAACAATAAGAAGGAGGAAGAAGAAGAACGAAGAAGAAGCATAATAATATTCTAGAAGTTTTTTCTACATTCTACATCACAAAATTACTCTTTTTAATAGTTTTATTTATGTCTTTGTAAATATGGCTGGATGTTGCAATTTTTAAAATTTTTATTTTTTTTTTTCTTTCTAAAGAAAATTATTATTTTTGATGCTTTTTAAAATGTGCTCACAATGAAGAAGAGATTTATAGAAAATTTCAACTCATCTCATCAACATGCAACGTGTTAATGAAGATGTATGGTAGCCAAAAGTATTTGGACATTTAATGGCCTCAGAAAGAGCGGTGTAAACATCAGTGTTAGTCCCTGGAGCAGTGGAAACACATTCTGGTGCTTCATCCTGCATTTGGTAGATGTGAGAAGAACAAGGACCAACTGAAATGGATGGTAGAGGAGGACTAACGGATTTGAGGTCCTCTTCATCCACTTCAGAATCAGGGACAGACTGGGGCCTCAATGGTAGCACAGATTACAAGGCGGGAACCAACCGGGTGCAGGTGATAGTCCATCATAGGGCACGCTTACACTAAGACTAGAGTTTGGAACGATGTGGAAGATTCTGCCCTTTAGCCTTAACACTTATGAAACGGCTAGATCAGTAGGTTGAGGGTTCAAGTCTCGGCTCGGCCAAAGATGCCGAAACCCTGAGGCGGCTGGACTGTACCTTGTGAGATCTTACGAGCTGGATCTGGGCTCCTAATAGATGCTGCACATATAATCTAGATGAGACTGGGAGTCTAAAGAGGTTTAATGGGGATAAATAACGACTTCTAGAGATGACTCCAGTCCAGTGTCCAGTCGTTCATCTCTCCAGCCCTGCTATCCGTCTCCCTGCCCCCCCCTCGCCCCGGATCCGTCTCGGCCGGCGTACAGGGGAGAAAAACAGCACGGGTGAGGTTTTTAATTCAAATTTCATCTGCAGCTCGGCGGCCCGTAAGCTCACTCAGCAGTCACTGGAGTCTAAAGTGGCTCTGGGGAGCGCTCTCACAGTTCTATATGCAAATAGAGCTGCACCTGGCCAGTGGAGCAGGCCTGCTGAGAGCTTACTTATGCAAATCTGATTGAGTGAGAGCCGATTGGCACACGGGCCTCGCCGACCGCCGGTTATATTTCACCCGAGACGCTCCAAAAAAAAGAAAGAGGGAAAGGAACGAAGAGGGTGAAAATGGTAAGCAGATAACGTGATGAACATGCTCTCTCTCTCTGCCGTTCTCTCTGTTGCTCGTTCGCTCGAGTTCCCCACACACCCGGTCCGATTTTCATGGCGTCATGGGGCAGATGGAGAATAAATGACACAGGACCTTTGTCATTTCCTATGCATACTTTGCAAATGGGTCGAAATCTCAGCATGCCCGGGCTCGGAGCGTGGCATTAACCCCCGTGATTAAGTGGTGAAGGTTGGCTGAGGTTCAATCCCCCGAACTCGTACAGGCACCCTGATGCTGACAAATGAGAGCGCCGAAATCCAACAAATGACGGATTAGAGCGTGAGTAACCGAATTAAAGCAGGTGATGTAATGCAGTTACTGAACATTCCCCAATTCTGCATAAACATGAGGCCTAACATAGACTTTTCGGGTCCAGATGCAGCAAAACAGGCCGTGATACTACCACCGCCGTGTTGCACAGATGGGATAAGACTCTTCTGCTAGCATGCACACGTAACAGTTCTCATCTAAACTAAAAAAGTGCTGTTTTTCCACAAAAGGATGAAATGGATGGAAGAAACCAATTTTGGGACCAATGAGAGTGAGACCTTTAGTTGAAACCTCAGAAATCTCTGTTGTTCGCACCATGACACAATTCCCCAAACGTGTTGTGAAGATCAGACACACACCGCTAGATTAAAGGAACCTGAACTGCTGAAGCCAAAACACACAGCTCTGCAAAAGTTCTGCAAAAAAGAAACAGAAATGCAAGAAGAATTTCCATAATGAAGCAATTAAATTAATAATATAATATAATATAATATAATATAATATAATGCTGTTCCCATGGTTAAGCAACAGCAAATTAATAAATTAATTAAGCAAGTAATTAATAATAATAATAATAATAATAATAATAATAATAATGTAATAATGTAGGTAGGGTTTCCATGGTTAAGCAATAGCCAATTAATAATATAATATAATATAATATAAAATAATATAATATAATAATAAATACAAACAGCAATAATTATGTAATAATAATAATTAATTAATTAAATAAATTATTATTATTATTATTATTATTATTATTATTATTATTATTAGCAACAACAACAACAACATTAATAATAATAATAATAATAATAATAATAATAACAATAATAATAATGAGGAGATTTAATATAATGTACCACTTACTGGTATGTAATATTGGATCATTTTTTCAAGAAATGAATGCCCGAGTATCATACTTTGATCTCATGTGTTTAACTGGGTTCTGATTATCTACTTCTAGATGTAGATTAGATTCTCAACGCTTTGTTGATTGTATTAAATAAAAAGAAGGTTATTTTCAAAAGTTTTTTTGGCCCATTTTGATGCCTGCTCTCCTGGGGCGCTGGCACTGCCACAGACTGAGACCCCTCGACTGCAGAAACTCTGAAAGTTGGCAAGTGGAAGCCCTGGTGAGGAGGAGCAGCAAACACGGGCAATCAGTAAGAAAGAGAGAATGAACAATCAGAGAGACAATCATCACCTCATCACAGGTGGGTTACGAACCAGAGAGGGTGAGCTGGTACCACTCACAGAAAAGCACAACGGCAGCAGCTCACAGTTCAGGTTTGTGCCCATAGGTGCCAACTTCTCGTTCAATTTGGGTCTGACTGGTAGCTAGATTTCTAAACAAAATTCGTATAAATACAATTGCGTTTGTTTTGGAGGTTTTTAATCATTCCAAATTACTTTCAAGATCCTTGAATGTTTTGATTTCCTTATTATTATTATTCTAAAGATTCCCTAAAATAAACCTTAATGAAAATACTTTTACTTTATTTCATGTTAAAGAAGAAAACAAAAATCCTTTTTGTTTGTAGAACTCAGCTCACGCCTCTGGACCCTGAGTTGCTTAGATAGCTTAATTTAATTCTCACCGATAACATCCAAGCTACCCAAACCAGGTCGGGCTTCTTTTTGGTTCTTGGACCTACTAAGCTATAACCTTTAGGGATTGTCCTTACCACTGTCGCCCTGGGCTTGCTCATGTTGGACTGAGCTTAGATATTAGAAGATAATCTACACTTGCAAAGCTGCTTTGAGACAATGCTCCATTATAAAGACAGCGCTATAGAAATAAACCTGACTTTGACTTTGGCCGATTTTTACATAATCACTTTAAATTTCTTGAAACTGAAGCGGAAGCGGCAACTTCTGGAGTTTCAAATCAGCTATCAGTAAAGTGTGAATTTTAGTCTGGTCTCAAGACCATAAATGAGCGGCCTCAGTCTCGTTTTGGTCTCGACCTCATTTGGACTCGGCCTTGACTCAGACTCGGACTTTAGTGGTCTGGACTACAACCCTAGCAGGACGTCTCGGGGAGCATTCGCACTCACATCTTAATGTGGCTTATCCCTACCCATATGATCCTGATACTCATGACTCATGAAGTGGGGTCTAAGATAATGTCAGGACCCGACTTACTTCGGCCTAGATGATAAATGTAAAAACGAAAATAATTTATCTTTTCAAATACATTTGTAGTAATAGTTCAAAAACAGAAACTAAGGAAATATTAACAGATAGATAAAATACTGAATAAAACAACGTAAAAAATATGCATATCGGCATTATTTAGTCCAAAACACAGAGTCACATGTGGGTTTGTGTACCAATACTTTAGTCCACTTCTGTTGTCAGCAGTGTCTCTGACGCATTTACGTACCGTTTGCACACAGTTTCCTTTTGAAAACACCCGGCCTACGAACAGTTCAGTCGATGACCAGTATATATTTTCGGACACAGCAGCTGAAGGTTTAGTACTGTGCTGATATCTGAATCTTGCAGTAATTCGGCAGTGTGGTGAGTGAATTTAACCGGTGCTGGATCTCCTCGTGCTCGATTTAATTCTCGTGTAATTTTTTCCGCCCTAATCGAGGTGAAACTCGGCGGAGTGCAGATGCGCTAACGTGTCATTGCGGTCTTTAGAAGCTCATGTCATGTCGGATCAGATACGCGACTCAGGCTTAATTTGCTAAACAGGAATTATTTTATTTCCCTCCGGCGCTGTTGCTCTTAATGAATTTAATTATTTCAGGACCGGACTCCAGCCTGGAGACATGACCGCGTGTAAAAGTGAGAACGTCCCTAAAAGGAAAAAGAGAAAAAAAACGTTCCTAATAATTTCCAAAGCGTGTTTACTGAACCGTAAAAGTAACTCAAGTGTCGGGGAATAAAATCATCATTTATCTCTGCGTTGTGCTCCCCTAATATCCCAATTAAACCACAAAAGTGCTTGTTTTCCACCGAAATTGATTATTTCCTCCTGAACAGACCCCCAAATGCTCATAAATTACCATCGTTAAGCTAAATCAGAGCGTTCCTGCTCACTAACTCAACACTTACACACTTATTTAGGCTCTAAAGAGCAGAAAAGCAGGCGTCATACAGCAACCATCTAACAGCACTAATAAGAGGATCCGGTACCAGTACCGGTACCAGCTTCAGTCCTCACACTAAGATGTTCTGGTACCAGTTCCAGTTCTCATACTAAGATGTTCTGGTACCAGTTCCAGTCCTAACACTAAGATGTTCAGATACCAGTTCCAGTCCCAACACTAAAATGTTCTGGTACCAGTTCCAGTCCCCACACTAAGATGTTCTGGTACCAGTTCCAGTCCTAACACTAAGATGTTCTGGTACCAGTCCCAGTTCTCATACTAAGATATTCTGGTACCAGTTCCAGTCCTAACACTAAGATGTTCTGGTACCAGTCCCAGTCCTCATACTAAGATGTTCTAGTACCAGTTCCAGTCCTAACACTAAGATGTTCAGATACCAGTCCCAACACTAAAATGTTCTGGTACCAGTTCCAGTCCCCACACTAAGATGTTCTGGTACCAGTTCCAGTCCTAACACTAAGATGTTCTGGTACCAGTCCCAGTCCTCATACTAAGATGTTCTAGTACCAGTTCCAGTCCTAACACTAAGATGTTCTGGTACCAGTTCCAGTCCTCATACTAAGATGTTCTGGTACCAGTTCCAGTCCCCACACTAAGATGTTCTGGTACCAGTTCCAGTCCTAACACTAAGATGTTCTAGTAGCAGTTCCAGTCCTCACATGTCTCTCTCTCTCTCTCTCTCTATCTCTCTCTCTCTCTTTGTAGTCCTGACCTGTTTGGTGTTTTTTCCTAAGGGATAGAGGTCAGGTCGAGGGTGTAAATGTCGCCCCTGGGACAGGTCATTCCCCGGGTTCCGACCCGGTTCTGACCCAGTTCTGATCTGGTTCTGATCAGTATCTGAGCAGTAGGACGCTGTATGCTGACTCTCTGACTGACAGCTTCTTTAATTGTATCCACTCACTCATGACAATTTGATTATTACACCAAAGTCCTCACCCCCTGTTTGTTCCCTTCCTCCAAATCTAATTCTGATTCATAAAGAGAGAGAGAGAGAGAGAGAGAGAGAGAGAGAGAGAGCATGACTGAGGACGCCATTAACTTCTACTTAATCTTTATTACAGCGCCGATTCCAACATATGTACAGCTTTCGTCTCGCTCACACCCAGGCCGATCTGACTCTCTGCTACAGTCAAGGTAAATTAAATAAATCAAATAATTAATAAATAATACTTTAATACTTAATACTTTAATACACTTACATACTAATACTCACAGCAGGACATTTTAGAGTCACCGGTCAACCTAACGTATGTCTTTGAACTGTGGGAGGAATTTGGTGTATCCGGAGTAAATCCACACACACAAGGAGAACATGCAAATCAACATAGGTGGAGTCTAGTACAGGAACAGGAACATCAATCCATCACGAGGCTTGGCAGGGGATACAATATATATATATATATACACAATATACAGTGTATTGTAATCCCTGCCAAGCCTTGTGATGGATTGACGTCCTGTCTCCTTATAGCTCCAGTGGCCCCCGGTTATAATAATGTACATATATTGTAATGTGTAATGTAGTACTGCTAATATTATATGTATATGTATATATAATATTATTATTATTATTATTATTATTATTATTATATTAATAGTAGTAATAGTAATAAATTAATTAATAAAAAAATTATTTAAAAAAATATAATAATAATAATAATAATAATAATAATAGTAATTACATAGTAGTAATAGAAACACCAATAATAATAACAATACTTATAGTACTAAGAAAAGTAATTATCATTATAAAAAAACTTAATAATCATAAAATAATCATATAATAATAATAATAATAATAATAATAATAATAATAATAATAATAGTAGACAATGTAGTAATAATAAAAAATATAATAACAAAAATAAAAACAACAACATAAAACATAATAGATATAATAACAATAATAATAATATTAATAATAATAATAATAATAATAATAACGAAAACATGAATAAAAATACTACTACTATTCAAGATCATCTTCATAACTACAACAATAATAATATTAAAACGTAATATTAATAATAAATACACATAAAACATAATATGAATAAAAACAGCAAATAATAATACAAACTTATAATAATAATAATAATAATAATAATAATAATAATAATAATAATAAAGTGAATTGCTTCTCATTATAAAATAATGTAAAGAAAAAACAGGTCTGAGCTGTTACAGGAACCCTAAAAGATCCTACGAGTGAGGAAAGTTATAATAATAATAATAATAATAATAATAATAATAATAATAATTATCATTATTATCAATGAAGTTTTTTTATTTTGAACAGGGGTGCCTAAACTTTTGTAAAAGTCCTGTCTATTGTGCAGCTCCAGTGATTCTGTGGTAAGATCCAGCTGCTGCAACTGAATGGAGGTCCGGTGTGTACCTCCACCTGCACTCAATAAACTCCAGGATAGTCTGTGTAACCCCATGCTACCCTGAGTAACGTGAGATGAGTGGGCTTAAATCAGGAGCTTTAACTGTGTATGGTAAAAGGCTGAGCAGGAGGTGTAGCTGAATGACGAGCAGCTGATATATCGTTTATTCATTTAGGAATAAAAAACCCTTATCTGATTATCTTCCAATTTTTACCACAATCCTTCTGATCCACATCAAAAGCTAATTAGGTTTAAACGGAGATGATGTGACGAATGAGAAACGACGGGAACAAGCAGAAGAGCCTGCGGGGGACGACGACAAGGTTATCTGATTAAAAAAACACATCCTAATGGTTAAAGAATTCTAAGTGCTGTGTGGAACCTTCCTGTCCCGTCCCGGCCCACCCCGTCCTTGTTTTAGGTCATCGGTTCAATTAGTCCACAGTCTAAGAAATAAAGAAATGTCTGAGAAATTAAGAAATAAAGCCCCGTGTCATATGACAGAGCTGACTTTTTTGAAGCTCGGAGGATTGAAATAAATCCATGTATCATTCACCTGATTTGAATTGTAACTCCTTCTCTTTTTTTTTTTTTGAACGTCTGCCAATTCATTTTGTACATTAAAAATTGGTCAGGGTTGATCAGATTCCATTTTCACGGTTGGTAATGCAGAACTGGAGAAAGAATACAATTACAGACCCCCGAGTAAACTCTCCGAATGTCAACCTGATGTAAATGATGGAGAGAGAACGAACACAAAGGAACAGCTTTCAACATCTCCACCTTCAGCCCACACCAGTCTCTCTCTCTCTCCCTCTCTCTCTCTCATTCTGTTGTCTGTCAAACCCCTCCATATTTTTAATTCATGTTTTAACCCCACTCAGGGTCGAGAACCAACCCTACGATGCCGAGGTAGTAGAAGTACCCAAGTTCTTTACTTAAGTAAAAGTACTACTAATCTGATAAAGAATTAGTCACGTAAAAGTTGATGTTTATGTACAGTATTGCACGCTCCTGAATGTACTTAAAGTAATTTCTAATTCTGTTTTTGAGTTACAGAGGTACTGAGGCTACATCATGATTTAACTACCTAAATCATCTGCAAAAAATCATACAAAGGACCTCATCATCTTTAGACAACATTTCCAGACCTGAGGAACCAAAATGTACAAAATAATTTGGGTTGTTTTACTATAAAAGCTCCCAAATCTCTCATAACTAGACGTAATATTCAGTAATGCAGTAAATCCTGATCTTTAACCCAGAGTATAGTGATCATCGACTCTCTGGAACACTCTCACTGCAATTTATCCCAACAAACTGCAGCTTCAACCAGCTTTATTCAGTGCAGTACTCCTTTAAACTCCATGACACTATGTACTTTAAAAAACACTTACGCAAAACTTAAGCAAAATAGAACTCAGCGTCACAGGGACATGGACAAACCTCTAGTGTCTGATTAATAAATAAAGTGTATAGGTTTATTTTTGAAAGTAGAATGCATTATGGCGGATTGGTCGGATTGGTGCTTCATTAGAAGGCTGACTGGAACTGCCTAAAGACAGTGAAAAAGAAAAGGAAATAGAATTTTAAATAATTCTATTAGAGGTGGAGCCTGGCTTCCTAGAGCTTCTTGGGGTTTAGGAACTCAAGCTCTTAGAAATTCTTAGAACAGGAGAACTCAAGCTCTTTGAACGTCTTGGAGTTGTAGAATTCAAGCTCTTGGAGCATCTTGGGGTTTGGGTACTCAATCTCTTAAAGCTTTTTAGGGTTTGGAAACACAGGTTCTTAGAGATTCTTGGGGTTGGGAACTAAAGCTTTTTGAATATCTTAGGGTTTTGGGAACTCAAGCACTTAGATCTTCTTGGGGTTTGGAAACTCAAGCTTAACTTCTTAGGGATGGGGAAAGTCTTAAGATTGGGGAATACAGGCTCTTAAAACTTCTCAGGGTTGGGGAACTCAGCCTAGTTGATCTTCTGGATGTTGATAAGATTGGCCTCCTAGAGCTTCGTAGGATTGGGGCATGCAAGCTCTTAGAACCTCTTAGAGTTGGGGAACTCAAGCTCTTGACCTAGAGATCTTCATGTTGGGGATCTTAACTTGGAGCTTTTTGGGAGGTAATGGGAGGTAATCTGGTCATACCAGAAACTGCTGAAAAACCAGTGCTGTACCTACAGAGTCACCCTCAATAGGTTCATATCCCTCCTAGGGATGAGGTCTGTAGATGACAGAGTTGTGTTTCAGTTAACTGGCACCATAAAGCCCAGCTGTGGTAACACTGGCACCCACAATGTCAAGTTCTCTTGGTTGCTGGCACTGTAACACTAGGTCGCTATGCTCTGTATAGCATATGGTCTCTGTATTTATCTTGGCCACCAGTTAAACCAGAGTCTCAGTTCTCCTCAGGCCCCCACTCAGTCTGTGGTTGTCACATTACCAGAGTACACTGAAATGACATCCTAAGGTCATCTATAGCCTCGTTAACTTTTTAAAAAGGTGTCAAATCTTCAAATCCGTCATCAGCTACAGCACTCAGTGGTTCTTCAGCAGCTTCAAGACTTTGGTTTCCATGGGCATTCAGCTACACAAGTCTAAGATCATCGACAGTTTGCCTACAGAGCAAATCGTTGAGTGGATGATCCAATAAACCAGGGTCTCCATTATGTCCTTGATGACCTGGTTGGTCCTGATAACGATGCCAGTTTTGGAAACTGGATCCTGTTTTTGGACTTACAACCAATGGATGTTTTTCCTGCAGCAACCGTGAAAACTCGACAAATCCAAACCTAGATCAAACATAGAATGTGTCCTGTGTCCTGACCTCATCCATCACATGGTGATGGCTGAGAGACTGACTGGCAAGAAACAAACATCAGGGCTGGCACCACACGCACCTAAACGGTTTCTTCCCTCAGGCAGCTGATGTCCTCAACAAGCCCTCTCTAAACTTTCAACATGATGGGTGATGGTAAAAAATGGACAGTAGAACTCACGGCTGTGTTTAAAAGCATTTCCACATGCACAGTGCCACGGGAACTCACAGGATTGGCACAAAACACCTGTGTGCCCAGGAGAAAACCACTTATTAGTGAGGATCATCTAAAAAAAGTTTCAGTTTGCTAGAGAGCATAAACATTGGACTGTGGAGCAATGGAAAAAGACCATTCTAAGAAGCTCTACGAGCTCAAGTTCCCAAACCCATAAGAAGTTCTGATCTTGAGTTCTCAAACACTAAGAAGTTCTGATCTTGAGTTCCCAAACTCCAAGAAGATCTAAGAGCCCCACACAAACCCCAAACATTTCTGATTTTGAGCTCCCAAACTGAGTGAAGGGAATCTTATTGACATTCTAGATACTGTGCTTCCGTCTCCACAAAGAAGAAGTTTGGACTTCCGGATAAATCTGAACATCAAGGTCATTCCAAAATCTGCCATCAAAAACAGCCATAAATTTGGGTAAGACCTTGCAGTTCTGGATCTCCACAAACATTTCTAACGCTCTTTATTTGTGTCGATAAACTGGCATACGTTAACCAGCTGGCACCGAGGGTCGTATGCAAATGGTCGGTGGATAAATTTGAGGTCAGAACCTTTGACTGTCAGGGAGCGGATTTGGAGTCAGGATGCAAACAATCCTGCAAATAATCAGCAGGTCGTGATGGAACCACATGATCCAGTAATACGAGCCTGGCTGTCACGTCCATCACCTTTATTAGTCCTTGTAGCGTCACGATTATGGCGGGTCGAGGTCAGAATCCGTCCCGGCGCTCCGAGCCCCTGCGATTAGCTTCGTATAGACGTCAAAACGGAACAGGAACCACTGTTCTTAAGTGCGTCGCCTGCTCCCTGTTTCCACTTATTTGTATTGCAATTAGCTGTTTAGCCTTTAAGAGCAGCTAATTAAGCAGCTCAGGCGGCACAACAGACTTTGCCAATTTGCATTTAGTGAAGCTATGTGGACACAAACAGTACATTAGGCTGAGAACAGGGCCGAGCTTCCCCCCCCCTGCGGACAGACTATCAGAGACGCGTGGAAACTAGATTACAGCCACCAGATTCAGTACGAATGCAACGTCGCGAAACAGAGAAAAGAGAGAGAGAGAGAGAGAGAGAGAGAGAGAGAGAAACCGAATGTAAAGCTGAGCTCCACTCTCAGGACTCATTTTCCTCTTACAGCGGTATCATCACATCTCAGAGGTTCAGCTCGGAGCACGACGCCCAAACCGAAAAAACACCTACAGAAGATAAATCTTCCTCCTGACACCGGCTCTGACAGAGAGGAAACAGCTCAGAGATTTCAGCTCACAGCTACAGAGGTCAGACTGAAACATCTCACGGCTTATAAATCAGAGAACGAGATCCAAAAAAATCTAAAACCAACACATTTCTAATAAAGATTAAATATTAAAAAGCAAATACTTCATTTCTTACTACTCTCTTTAGCCTTTATTTCTTTCATTCTTTCTTTCTCAGTATTCTCTTTACCCTGATTTTCTCTCTTTCTATGTTTGTTTCTTTCTTTCTTAGTATTCTCTTTAGCCTTTATTTCTTCATTTGTATCTTTCTTTCTTTGTAATTTTTCTATTTTCTCATTATTCTCTTTAGCCTACCTTACTTGTTTATTTCTTTTTTCTTTCTTTCTTTATCAGTATTCTCTTTATCCTTTCTATCTTTCCTTTTGTCTTTATTTCTTTCACATTATTCTGTTTAGACTTTTTCTTTCGTTCTGCCTTTCTTTCTTTCTCAGTATTCTCTTTAGCCTTTCTTTCTTTCTTTCTTTCTTTATCAGTATTCTCGTTATCCTTTCTATCTTTCCTTTTGTCTTTATTTCTTTCAGATTACTCTGTTTAACCTTTCTTTCTGCTTTTCTTTTTGTCTTTCTATCTTTCTCAGTATTCTCTTTATCCTTTCTCTTTTTCTTTGTCTACTTTCTCTATCTTTCATTATTTCTTTCCATAATTCTTTTTATTTGCATTTCTCTCTTTCTTTCTTTCCTTTTGTCTTTCTTGCTTACACAGTATTATGTTTAGCCTTTCTTAGTTTCTTTCTTTTCTTTCTTTCATGGTATTGTCTTTAGTCTTTCTTTCTTTCTTTCTTTCTTTCTTTCTTTCTTTCTCTCATCAGGATTTTTACTCTGTATAATTACAGTCCTGAATGTCTTTATTCGTTTAGGGTCATTGCACGATAAAAATAAAAATAAATAAATAAATCAGGCACTTTCCTTGGGCCACACCACCGCGGCTCCCTCGTGCTGGACATGAGTTTTATTTGTCCGTGCTGGACTGGCACAGTCGTACATGGCATCAGGGAGGCATCATGCAAATCAGATCTGACACCATTTGCGGAGTGAAATGAGGTTGAGACGCCCGGGTGGCACTGCCCGTCCTCCCTAATGACCACACGGACACGCCAGAACGTTAGAGCGATGGCATCACCAGGAGCCGTCATTATGCGCCGAATTAGAAAAATTCATAATTTATCATAAAACCCAGCGGAAATGCCATCCGAAAAGCATCACATCACATCACGAGGAAAGAAAAAAGAAGAGGAAGAAGAAGAAGAAGAAGAAGAAGAAGGAGAAGAAGAAGTGCTGTCGGAGGCCTGCAGCAGCCGCCGGGCGAAATTAATATGCAAATGTATGCGAGAAATTAAAAAGCAGAATTACACAGGCAAATGAGGTAGCTACACTTGAATTGTTAGGATTATGAATAATTACTGCGAATTTCCTGCTCCTAATATAACTTGTTTTTTGATAAACAAAGACTTAATTATCGAGATGCGCTGGAGAATTTCCGCGGCGCTCATTAATCTTGCCGAAAAAAACAAGTCCCCGGTGGCCGGCGGTAATGAAGAGAGCGTGCCCTGAATCGGCACGGAGATCAGAGGCGCGGCGGGCACGGGCGGAGGGGAGCGAGGCGGCGGCGCCACCGTCCCGCTCGCGCACCCAAGAGTGCCATAACTTCTTCCGTTAACAATCAAAGAGACTTATTTATGCCCGCGACTCAGCCATAAGTCCAATTTTACGAGGCCTCCAGCGCTTTGAGTGACGCCGCCGCCGCCACCGCCGATGTGCTCTGGAAATGCCACCCTCCTCATCCACCCCCGCGGCTCTGAGAGCAAGCGCTAATGGACCTGAAGAAGCCTGGCACGAGGCCTGGCACAGCACCGTGCCAACCTTAAGGGGGGAGACGCTGAGCTCGGCACCTCAAGGGGCCATGCCGTAAGTCCCCATAAAGAGCCCGAGTCCAGTGATGCTTCATAAGTCTGTGTGTGTGTGTGTGTGTGTGTGTGTCTCCCGGTGGAGCAGCGAGCAGATAAACAAGGACACATGCTACAGATGGCTTTAATGGGGCCTGCAGGTACCGTTAGTTCTACAGGGAAATCAGTAATCGTCCAACCTTTCCACCGAGCAGCCAGAGACAGACAGGACGTCCACGCCGAGCTCAGCCTCCACAAGATAAACAATCCACCGAGAGACAGACAGAAAACCAGAGACAGATACAAAGCCACACTCCAGTTCTGCTCTGAAGCTTCATCCACAATATTCCCAAAAGTGAAACCCGAGCTTTAAAAGGAACCAAAACCCTGAACTGGTCCTCCTTGATGTGAATACTAATATCTCACAGCATGAGGAGGTCTGGGAATTAAGAAGAAGATCTGCAAAAAAAACAGTCTCAGCCAAAAAAAGGATTTATGAGGGTCAAAATCTCTAAAACTGCCTCTGTTTACCTTCCAACACCATCAGTAGGGCACTGTATTAACCTTATACTGGTACTACTGGGACTGGTAACTGGTCGAATACTCTTTATGAGGATGCAGTTTAATGACTGTCTGTAATACAAAACAAGTCCTCCTTATTCCCTCTTACTTTTTATTAAGCTTCTGTTTACTTAAACTAACTGCTACTATACACTCATAAATAAGATCATTTCGTTTCTTGCTCACATATATCATCTAGGACTTTCCTCCCTATGACACTTAGGGATTTTCCTTTCCGCTGTCACCCTCGGCTCGCTCAGTCAGGCTGTGGACATTCTAGTCAGGGTCATAGGAGAGGCGGTGCCTAATCGGTGACACAGGGTGCAAGGCAGGAACAACCCCAATCTGTCATGGACAAAGGGAGATCACTCAAACTCCACACAGGCGAAGCCTGGGGTCAGCATCGACCAGGGGATCTTGGAGCTGTGAAGCAACAGTGCGCCACCATGCTGCCGGGCTCTGGACCTGAATTTTTATTAAACTGCTTTACAGTTCTATTCCACCAGATTTGTTCTTTAATATCCATGTTTTTAGAGGCAGCCTGTTGCTCGTCCTATAAGCTCCTGATGAGCTGTTCTGCCCGGCAACCGAGCTCTGATTGGTCAGCCTGATTTGAACAAAGCAGAAATTAGAACAGGCTCCGATTAAACATGATACGCAGCGTCTCGGTCCGTCAGTTTCGGACTCGGTGTGAAGGACGGCCTTAATGTACTTGGGTTCTTTTTCAAAACTTGATGTGTTTTTTTGTCCGTAAAAATCAGACTCTAGCCTTTATGCAGGTCAGGATTGAAAGCAAAACAGATGCTGGGCAGAAGGTTCACCTTCCAGCATGACAACAACCCCAAACACACTGCCATAAACAGAAGGCAGTGGCTTAACGATATGAAGGTAAATGTACTCGAGCGGCCAAGTCCGAGTCCTGACCTATTGTACCTCTGATCTGGATTTGAAGAGAGCAGAACATTAGGAAATCAAACTGAACAACTCCAAACACCCCGATGCTGCAATTAGGGTAAAAGGTGGAGCTACGACGTGTTAATCAGAGCAGTGTTCACTTTCACAACCTGCTATTCAGGATTTTCATATCTTTTAAGAACTGTTACTTTTTTCTTGGTCTGCCTAAAAGAATCTGGACGAAGGTTCGTTTTAAGGTTTTTTATCAGCACTGTATATTTACAAGCAACCTAATAACCCATAAATAATCATAAAAAATATGTTTTGTAAGAGTTTAGTGCTGAAATGTCAAGACAGATTTATTTCTGTCTCTCTTTTTATAATGGAGAAAAAGTATATTAAAAAGTATAATACAACAGAGATTAAGAAACTATATAATAAAAAACAATAGATTTAGTGTGAGGACTGGAACTGGTACCAGAACATCTTAGTGTGAGGACTGGAACTGGTACCAGAACATCTTAGTGTGAGGACTGGAACTGGTACCAGAACATCTTAGTGTGAGGACTGGAATTGGTACCAGAACATCTTAGTGTGAGGACTGGAACTGGTACCAGAACATCTTAGTGTGAGGACTGGAATTGGTACAGAACATCTTAGTGTGAGGACTGGAACTGGTACCAGAACATCTTAGTGTGAGGACTGGAACGGTTCCAGAACATCTTAGTGTGAGAACTGGAACGGTTCCAGAACATTAGTGTGAGGACTGGAACTGGTACCAGAACATCTCAGTGTTAGGACTGAAACTGGTACCAGAACATTAGTATGAGGACTGGAACTGGTACCAGAACATTGGTATGAGGACTGGAACTGGTACCAGAACATCTTAGTGTGAGGAAGAAATAAAGGATTTTTCGTAGATTCCTGCTGTGCTTTTTGTGTTTTATCGGTCGTCCTGCAGAACGTACTGCAGAAATCGGAGCATTAGTCGATCCCAGAACACACAGAATAATGGGCATCACAGCACGGCCGGCCCTAATGCACACCGCATGGAGGGCAAAAGGGTCCCTCATGTTTTTCGAAGCCCTGAGTGCAACGCCAGTTTAGTGCCAGCAAAGTGGCTGCAAAGTGGCCACAGGAGGTCGAGCAGCCTGAACCATTAATAGGCTACTAAGGCCCAATTAAAGGCAGGTGACCCAGAGGAGCCCGGGCTTCTTTCTCTCCATCTGCCCTCTGCGGGGCTTCATTAAAGGGAAAGATGCAGCAGATGCATCTCCAAGGATGTCAGGGACGCAGCGGCGGCAACGTGCTCGCCCAAACACCGCAATTATGCCACGAGAACACAAACACCGACAAAGAGCCGGGCCGGAGAAACGATGAGCATGCACACAATTAAACCAACAGGGGACAAACAGGATGGTGAGAGCAGGCCAGGTTCAGACTCGACACACACACACGCACACACACACACGAGCACACACACACCCGCACACACACGCACGCACGCGCACGCACACAGCCCTAACACCAACACCAAGCCGAAATCCATCAGGAATCATAATAAAGGGTGCACATAAAAATAAAAAAAATTCTTCAGCATGAAACAAGATCAATTTAACTTAAAGCAAAAGCTTAAAGCCATTTGATCCAAAAATAAAATCTACAGAATTAAACTGTTACCCGATGTTGGGTATTTGTCAGTTTAATCACTACCCATTTCTGTTTATTTTAGCTTTATTGTAGTGTTAACCCTTTATGGTTACAAGGTAGACATGTACAATACAATAAGTGCACAGCCATAAACCAACATTACTGCCAGCAAGAGTAATGTTGGTTTATCGTTTATGTCTGCATTTCTTAACCTGTGGCCCACTGAGAGAGATTAATTATCGATAGATTAATTATAGGCAGATTAATGATAGATAGATGATAGAAGACTTTATTAATCTCAGTGGAAAATTCACACATAGCAGAAGCAGGGAAACAATCAAGATTACAGTGGTGCTCAAAAGTTTGTGAACCCTTTAGAAATTTCTATATTTCTACATAAATATGACCTAAAACGTCATCAGATTTTACTAAGAAGTCCTAAAAGTAGATAGAGAACCCAGTCACACAAATGAGACAAAAATATTATACTTGCTCATTTATTTATTGAGGAAAATGATCCAATATCAGATATTAGTGAGTGGCAAAAGTATGTGAACCTCTAGGATTAGCAGTTAAGTTGAAGGTGAAATTAGAGTCAGGTGTTTTCAGTCAATTTGATGCCAATCAGGTGTGAGTTGGCACCCTGTTTTATTTAAAGAACAGGGATCTATCAAAGTCTGCTCTTCACAGCACATGTTTGTGGAAGTATATCATGGCATGAACAAAGGAGATTTCTGAGGAGCTCAGAAAGTTGTTGATGCTCATCAGGCTGAAAAAGGCTACAAAACCATCTATAAAGAGTTTGGACACTGCATTCCAGCATAAAAACCTTATCCCATCTGTGAAACATGGTGGTGGTAGTATCATGGTTTGGGCCTGTTTTGCTGCATCTGGGCAGAAGTCAAGTCAAGTCAGATCTATTTATATAGCGCTTTTTACAATGGAGCATTGTCTCAAAGCAACTTTACAAGTTTAGATTATCTCCTAATAACTACGTTCAATCCCAAATTGAGCAAGCCTAGGGTGACAGTGGCAAGGAAAAACTCCCTGAGTGTTATAGGAAGAAACCTTGGGAGGACCAAGACTCAAAAAGGGACCCAACCTTCTTGGGCGGCGTAGATGATAAATCTAAGAGCGAACTAAAGTCATGGAGTCAAAGTTCGAATAAAATGTGAAGTATGCACATCGACATTAAGTGGCCCGGGTATGATGGGGCTGGAGCTGATGACGGAAGCAAGCTTGAGTGGAGCTTCAGCGGATGAACATCATGTGTGGGGCTGAACTGCCGGAACACAGCTCGGAGAGAAAACAGAAAATGTAATTAGTTATGGATTAAGAGCACAGTGTCTATTAACAATCACTGACTGCCAAGTGTAGCATGAGACCCCGGCAGCATTAGCTATAGCAGCATAGCTAGAAAGAGGAGAACTGGTAGGTAACACAGCCAAGAGGGATCACATGAGACATTGGCAACCCCACGAGAGGCAGAAGACAGCAACCCAACGACTCTGATCACCATAAGACTCTTTGACTATGAACCCCCAGCTCTGCCCTTAGTCTAAGGCAAGGATGCACGAGTCAAGATCACGAGGACCGAAGCCCAGTTCAGCCAGACCGCCCACTCGACCACTCCCGGCTAGCGGACAAGGCAGGCAGGCCAGACATGACTCCAGACTCCGGCCCCAGTGACCCAAGCCATGCATCCTGGTCTAAAATCTAGTCAAAAGCCTGTGTAAATAAGTATGTCTTTAGCCTAGAACTTAAAACTTTGGAGAGTGTCTGAATCTCGAACGAAGTGGGGAAGTGTTATTCCATAGTTGGGGGGCCATGTATGAGAAAGCCTTTCCCCCTGCTGTGACTTTTTTAATTCTAGGAACTAAAAGAAGTCCTGCACCCTGCGAACGAAGTAGACGAGTGGGATTGTAAAACTCTAAGAGGTCACTCAGCTAATGTGGGGCCAGGCCATGTAGAGCTTTATAAGTTATAAGAAGTATTTTGTAATCAATGCAGAATTTGACTGGTAACCAGTGGTGTAGTGATGATAGAACAGGAGTGATATGATCAAATTTTCTAGTTCGAGTTAGCACTCGGGCGGCTGCATTCTGAACTAACTGAAGTTTATTTATAGATTTACTAGAGCATCCAGTAAGTAAGGCGTTACAGTAATCCAACCGTGAGGTTATATAAACGCATGAAAAAGTTTTCTCTTCATCATTAAAAGAGAGGGTATTTCTAAGTTTAGCGATATTATGTAATTGAAAGAAAGCAATTCGAGTGATGCTGCTAATGTGCGCATCAAAGGAGAGATCTGAATCAAATGTGACGCCTAAGTTTTTTACAGACGGACTGGGCAATACTGCGACAAGCCATCTAGACAGCCTTGGGTCCCACTAATAGAACCTCAGTTTTAGCTGAGTTAAGTAAAAGAAAAATTAAATAACATCCAATCTTTTATTTCCTTTACACAGTCCTCAATTTTGTTGATTGTAAGGCTGTCATTAGGTTTGGCTGATATGTACAGCTGTGTATCATCTGCATAGCAGTGGAAACTAATGCCATGTTTACGAATAACTGAGCCTAGTGGCAGCATGTACAGAGAGAATAAAAGCGGGCCAAGCACTGACCTCTGAGGCATGCCATACTTCACTTTTGAGATCTTAGACCTTAGATTATTTATATGAACAAACTGGTACCGGTCGGTCAAGTAGGATTTAAACCAAGAAAGTGCTAATCCCTTAATACCTATAGTATTTTCTAGTCTGTTTAGTAAAACATCATGATCTATAGTGTCAAATGCTGCACTTAAATCTAACAGAACAAGAAAAGAAACACATCCCTTATCTGCGGACATTAACAAGTCATTTAGTACCCTAATCAATGCTGTTTCAGTACTATGATGGGGCCTGAAGCCAGACTGAAATGTTTCATAAATTTCATCCCTTTGGAGGTAACTGCAGAGCTGCTGATAGACGGCTTTTTCTAAGATTTTGGACAGAAACGGTAGATTTGAAATTGGTCTATAATTAGATATCACACAAATGTCAAGAGTGGCTTTTTTAATCAGTGGTTTGATAACGGCAGCTTTAAAGGATTTGGGCACATAACCAAAGGTAAAGGATGACTTTAAAATAACTAACAGTGGCTCTATAATACTAGGTATTACTTGTTTGAGTAAACGTGTAGGAATGGGATCTAATAAACATGTTGATGACTTAGACGAGCTGATCAGTGCGGATAGTTAAGTATTAGTAATTGGGGTAAAAGATTCTAATCTTGATTTACAGCTCATTAAACAGATGTCTTCACTAGTGCTGCATCTGGAAGGTGGCTGAATAGTTTGGTGATGTGATGAGCATTGAGTTTTATGCCTAATGTTCTCTATCTTATCATTAAAAAAAGTCATGAAAATCATTACTATTAAAATGACACAGAACGGGAGAATCACTTTCTGTGGGGATTTTTATTAATTTGCAGACTGTATTAAAAAGAAATATTGGATTATTCTTATTTTTCTCTATGATTGAAGAGAAGTATGCAGCTTTAGCTTTAGTGAGGGCATGCTTATACTCTGTCATGCTGTCCCTCCAACCAAGCTTAAACACCTCCAATTTACTATGTCTCCACTTGTGCTCTAAATGCCATGTTCTTTGCTTTAAGGTAGGGGTGTGGTCATTATACCATGGTGCTAGCCTTTTTTCCCTAATACGTTTGACCCTAGCAGGGGCAGTCATGTCCAGGGTTGAGCGAAGCACACATTCTAATTGCTCATTTACACAAGATGATTTATCTCCATAGGTGTATTAAATTTTAAGTCTGGTAGGTTTTTAATAAACGCAGCTGGAGTAGCAGATGTGATAGTGTGCTTAGTGTGATAACGAGGCAGAAGGATTTTATTTATTAGAGATAGCTCAAATACTAAAAGATAGTGATCTGAAATCGAATCACTTTGGGGGAAAACATCAAGGTTATCTATTTTGATATCAAATGTTAATATTAGATCTAAAGTATGATTACAGCGGTGGGTTGGTCCCATCACATTCTGAGTGATACCCATGGATTCTAAGATGGACTCGAAAGCAATTATAAGTGGATCCTGCTCATTGTCAAAGTGAATATTGAAATCACCTACAATTAAAGCCTTATCTGTTGACAGTAGTAAGCAGGAAAGAAAGTTAGCAAATTCCTGAAGAAATTCTGAATAGGGACCAGGAGGGAGGTAAATAGTGATAAGCTGAAAAGAGTGGGTTTTGACTTCCATAAGGATGGATTCAGTTACATTAAGAATCAGTATTTCAAAAGAATTAGCCTTGTAATGGGATTTAGCTGTAACACCTAAAACTCTTTGTCAAAAATTGTGGGTGAGGGTGCATGGCTAACCAGCAGACAATTGGTTAAGCTGGTCTGTCTGCTGCCTGACCCCTGCTGGTGTCCCTAAAGGGGTAGCTAGTTTCACGTGTCGTAAAATAGTCACCTATAACCAGAGCTCTTTCAACAGGCTGCTCAGTGGGGTGCATCACTGAGGAGGGCAAACTGTTGGACACGTGAACAGGTAAAGAGTGGTGCTCTCGTGGACCTAGCCTTACGACTACGTCACCGAACCGTCACCCACTTGCCCTGCTGCGAGGACTCTGCCGGGGCTGGGGCTCTAACTTCACCTGTGGGCATCCAGATCCAGAAGCTAGGAGCTGAGCTAGCCTTCTCTAATGTCTGGATGCGCGCCTCTAAAACTACAATCTTCTCCGTCAGACTGGCTAAAAGCCCTACACCTATCACAAGTAAAATTTACACTCTAATGACGGAGGAAGAATAGCTAAACATGCACACTCGGCACAGGGAACAAGCACAGCAGAAGCCATGTTAGTACAATTAATGAATTAAAGGTACTTAGCTCCGGTGGTGTTTGTGGGGTGCCGAGTGAAGATATGGTTCAGCTGCAGCCGATGGTCCAATGCAATGCCTAGATTAAAGCGTTAATACAAGTTAAGTCAATACAAAACGTCACAAAAAAACCAAGTCTCAGAAAGAAAAGTGGGAAAAGACTGTAAAAAAAACACACACTACTGCAAAAGAAGACGCAACTCTGGTAATTAGCTAATGGCTAATTACTGCAAACACAAGCCGGTATACCTGTAAAAGTTACTAAATAAACGATTAGCGGCAAAAAAAATATAATCCGCCGTACGAGAATAAAATGATTAAGATGTCGTAAAAAACCTACTATATAATACGATTATATATGAATACAAATGCGATCGGGAATTAAAATAGTTCAAAGGTAATAAAACTGCTAACAGCTACGAAACGGCGTGCGTCCTGTGTGCAATCGGGGGAGAATAAGTCTGGGTTTGCCAGATCCTCGCAAATCCTCGCATCAGTGCTTAGCGTTCTCTCCGCGTTCTCTCTCGCGTTCTCTCAGCGTTCTCTCAGCGTTCTCTCAGCGTTTCTATCAGCGTTCTCTCAGCGTTCTCTCAGCGCTTTCTCTCAGCGATCTCTCAGCGAATCTTTCAGCGTTCTCTCAGCGTTCTCTCAGCGTTCTCTCAGCCGTCTCTCAGCGTTCTATCAGCGTTCTCTCAGGACGGCTTGCCATCATTGATGGAACAATGAATTCTGAATGATATCAGAGAATTCTAAAGGAAACATTTTTCAGGACATCTGTCCATGAACTGAATCTCAAGAGAAGGTGGGTCATGCAGCAAGACAACGACCCTAAGCACACAAGCCGTTCTACCAAAGAATGGTTACAGAAGAATAAAGTTAATGTTTTGGAATGGCTAAGTCAAAGTCCTGACCTTAATCCAATGGAAATGGAAGGACCAATGGAAGGACCTGAAGCGAGCAGCTAATGTGAGGAAACCCACCAACATCCCAGAGCTGAAGCTGTTCTGTATGGAGGAATGGGCTAAAATTCCTCCAAGCCGGTGTGCAGGACTGATCAACAGCTACAAAAACGTTTAGCTGCAGGTATTGCTGGGTCGGGGGGGGTCACACCAGATACTGAAAGCAAAGGGTCACATACTTCTGCCACTCACTAATGTATAATATTGGACCATTTTCCTCAGTAAATAAATGCCCAAGTATAATATTTTGATCTGATTTGTTTAACTGGGTTCTCTTTATCTACTTTTAGGACTTGTGTGAATCTGATGATGTTTTAGGTCATATTTGTGCAGAAATATAGAAAATTCTAAAGAGTTCACAAACTTTCAAGCACCACAGTAGATCTGCTTTCCTGAAGGAGATACAAAAGGGCTTGAAACGTGTTAAGTAGAAAGAATATGGATTTGTGTCTCAATACTTTTGGCCATGTTCAGGTGTGTGTGTTTATGTAGAAGATGTACTAACAGGCCACTGAGTCTCACACACACTGAGTGCTCTGTGGTGACAGTTATTTCAGTTACAGTTAGAATTGTGTCAGTTAGAATTTGAATCTAAACATCACCCCAGTGCATTTCTATGGGAGATTTACAATTTTTCGATTTCAAAACACACAGCGTGATGATCTATGTAACGCTGTTTGAACTGTGTCTGTACGTTCGAGCCGGATTCATCACAGAAAGGTGTGGAAGAAGAAGAACGATAAGGAGCAGTATGAGGGATAACTAAGGTTGACTAAGGGAATTTGGACTGTGTTAGCTCACACGTTTTATATTGGGAGAAGACTAAGAGTTCCTAAACAGTCAGGTAGTGTAGACAGAGGTGATTGAAAGTTTGTGAACTCTTTACTCTATTTCTGCCTAAATCTGAGCTAAAACATCGTCAGATTTACACACAGGTCCTGGAAGTATATAAAGCAGATAAAACCTGATTAAACACATAAGTTAAAAATATTATGTATTACCTGGTCATTTGTTTTTTTGTTTATTGAGGAAAATGGTTCAATATTACATATTATTTACCTTTGTGTGGTAAAAGTATGTGGACACCTGCTGTATTAAACTAAAAGGGGTCTATCAAAGTCCGATCTTTATAGCACACGTTTGTGGAAGCGCATGATGGTACAAACAGAGAAGAAAAAGTTGCAAAAAAATCTCTAAAGAGTTTGGCCTCCACAAATCCAAAGTACAAACGGAAAGAACCCAGGTGTGGTCGACCAACAAAGATCACTCCAAGAGTGAGGTGTGTGATAGTCCACAAGGCCCCAAAGGAACACAGGGTAACTTCCAAGCAACTAAATGTCTCTCTCACATTGGTTACTATTAATGTTCCTGAGTCCATCAGGAGAATGCCGAACAACAACAGCAGAAAGCCATCTCTTTATCTACTTTTAGGGCTTCCGATGATGTTTCGGCTCACATTTGTGCAGAAATTCAGAAAATGATAAGGAGTTCACAAACTTTATATTATAGAGTTCATATTGAGGGTGGTGGCGATTCTGTAGGAGACCTTTAACAGAGAGCAGGTCTGTGTTTTGTGTCTGGGACAGATGAATACAGAATAAGATTTCTCACCGTCTCAGCTTCCTGATCTGCTGGGTTTCAGTCCTGCTGTGCAGATGCAGGAGCTCCATGAACCAGCTCAGGAAGCTTCAGGTCTTTAGAAGAACATCAACAGCTCTGATTGATTCTACGTCTGATCAGCAGCTCTTCAGAGAGGTGAGGTTCGACCGGCCCTGACAGAGAGAAGAACCTGCAGGAGCTGAAGATCTGAAGGTATGCACCAACAGCAGAAGAGCGTTATCAGTAACACTGACCTCCCAGTGCATTAGCTCCGTGTACGTACAGCTGTGAGTCAGTCGGAGCTTTTAAAGTTTGGGTTGAGCTCTGTAGTCTCAGAGCTCCTCGGGACAGGGGATGAGACAAGCCTACCAAGAGACCCCAAATAAAAGTGACATAATAACTTCATAAATGACCATGTCTATATTCAAGACAGAACTAAAAAAAGTAAAATATAAAATATAAACAAAAGTATCATAAAATAAAACTGTTTAACTTTTACTGTCTCACTTCTCAAATTAACTGGTGTATTATTTATTTATTTATTTATTTATTTATTTATGTTGTTTAAATTATTATTATTATTATTATTATTAGGTTATTATTTATTTATGTATTTATATTGTTTTTATTATTTATGCTACTGTTAGTATTATTATTATTATTATTATTATTATTACTATTGTTATGACTGCTAATAATAATAATAATAATATTATTACTATTGTTATTGTTTAGGTTATTATTTATTTATTCATTTGTTTGTTTATTTATTTAGTTATATTATTTTTATTATTTATGCTACTGTTATTATTATTATTATTATTATTATTATTATTATTATTATTATTATTATTATGACTGCTAATAATAATAATAATAATAATAATAATAATAATAATAATAATATTACTATTGTTATTGTTTAGGTTTTTATTTATTTATTTATTTATTTATTTATTTGTTTGTTCATATATTTATTTCTTTATTTATATTGTTTTATTACTTATGCTACTGTTATTATTATTATTATTATTATTATTATATGTTGTTGTTGTTCATATATGTTTTTCATATTATTTATGTTTTTTTTTTATTAATAGTAATATAATAATATTACTATTTTTGTTGTTTACGTATTTGTTATTATTATTATTATTATTATTATTATTATTTCTCTTGTTGTATGCTCCAAAAGTATTGGCACCCTCGGTAGCAACAGGTTCTAAAAGGTTATACAAACGGATTTGGTTAATGAATTAATGCTTGAAACGTAAATAAATTGAAACTTTAATTGAATTACATTTATTATCAGGGGGAAAAATCTAAAAATACTTATAGGTAAAAGCTTACGGGTAAAATAAGAAATAAGTATGCTCTTACTTCTATCCCTGAGTTAATGCAAGTGTTTAGGAACTCTTAAGCGACCCCTGAGTTATCTGAGCCTAAACTCTGTACTAAAGGGGTTCTGTACTTTATTAGATTAGATTCCGATTTGAACACTGCATGTTTAATCAGTGATGAGTTATCATAATATCGTATTGTCGCATTTCTCTGCTCTACAGCAAAACCTCGTGACTGATGGATTCAGCCCTACATAACTAAGCTCACCCTTCTGACAGAAGAAGTGGGACGAGGGGGTTGAGGGAAGGGGGGCGGTGGTTGGGACAGTGGAGAGGGGCAGCAGGCCAAATTTCCATCCGCAGAGGGCAAATAGAACACGAGTTAAACAGAACAACATCCAGCCGCTGAAGCTCTGTATGCATGTCATATCATTAGAAATGCATATCAATTCCACTAATTAATTCCAAATATATCACAAGAGTGAAGGGGCAGAAAGCTACACACACACACACACACACACACACACAGCGTGTGTAATTAACTATTCTGTGCTTTACCGTCCCCACGCTGCAGCTCTGGGACACTGGACATGTGTGTATAATGCATGTATTTATGTATGCATCTGTGTGTGTGTGTGTTTTCTATCTTTAGATTAGTGTGTATTAATTACCTACATTAGCACACAAGTGAAAGGAAATACTCCTTAAGAATAGTAATACATAAGCTGAGTGTGTGCACCGTATGAGTGTGTATACGAACGTGTCCACGTGTCTTTGTATTACTATCTTTGTGAGGACTGAATGTCTACACTAGTAAATATGTAACA
>JAJAGP010005254.1:0-22500 GCA_025084515.1 Ancistrus triradiatus
TATCTTATCATTAAAGAAAGTCATGAAATCATTACTGTTAAAATTACACAGAATGGGAGAGTCACTTTCTGTGGGGTTTTTTGTTAATTTGTAGACTGTATATTCTTATTTTTCTCTATGATTGAAGAGAAGTATGCAGCTTTAGCTTTAGTGAGGGCATGCTTATACTCTGCCATGCTGTCCCTGCAAGCAATCTTAAACACCTCCAATTTACTATGTCTCCACTTGCGCTCTAAATGCCGTGTTCTTTGCTTTAAGGTACGGGTGTGGTCATTATACCATGGTGCTAGCCTTTTTTCCCTAATACGTTTGACCCTAGCAGGAGCAGTCGTGTCCAGGGTTGAGCGAAGCACACATTCTAATTGAAGAAAGGAGACTTACTTTATTTTTTTCTCTCTTCTTCTTTTTCAGAGAGCCATACGGGTGCGCAGTCACTCTTTTGACACTTTGGGAGCACCAAAGAAGACAGGAGGCCAGAAGCAGAGGGTAAAACCACACAAAAACACCCGTATACAGGTGATGGGCAAATTAGCAGAAACAATAGCAATACACATTAAACATGGCCCCGATAGCAGCTTTATTCCCTCTAGGTGCTTCATCATTGACACCTCTGTAATGCTGCCATTCCTTCTCACAACACTCACTGCACAGAATCTGAATCTTCAGAACGGAGAACCCTTAATTATCCTTAACTTAGTTCATTTGAATGAAAGAATGGGGCACCACAGGATGTCTTTGTGACTGGAGAATCAGGGAAACCAGTTAATTTGAAACAACTATGACCACTTTAACACCAAGGATACCGAGTGACTTAGTGTTTCAGGTGTTATTTTGTCCCTTTCACCCTGCATACACGTCTTAAGGTGTGCAACAGTACGGGGATGTGGTCTCATTTTCCGTTTCTAAATTGTCTGCACACTCTTCATTTGGGGACAGGTCAGGACTGCAGGGGGCCAGTCCAGTACCTGTACCCTCTTCTTCCACAGCCGTGCCTTTGTAACGTGTGCAGCATGTGGTTTTGTTTCTGGTTTGCCTTGTTGATAAATGTACGGACGTCCCTGATAAAGATGTCGTCCTGAAGGCAGCTTATGTTGCTCTAAAATCTCAGGGTACTTTTCTGCATTAATGCTGCAGCACAGAAGTGGAAATGACCTTTACCAAGGCCCTGACCCAACCCCATACCATGCCAGAGCCTGGCTTTTGGTTCCTCATACCAGTCTGGATGGTCCTATGTCGTCTCAGGTCCAGAGCACACGGCAACATCCATTTCCATTCCATTCTTTCTTTCTTTTTGATATCTCATTTGTTTACTAATTAATTCATTTCTGTCTCCTTATTTCTCAATGTCTTTATTTTTTCAGAATTAATTTACTTACTCAATCTCTGTCTTTGATAGCTAATTTACTTACAACTCCCTCTCTTTTTTTCTCTATTTCATCCTCTATACATCATTTATTTATTACTTCATTTCTACACTTTGCTTCTGCCGTTTTTTTTATAGCCAATTTATTTACTAGTTCATTTCTGCCTCGCTTTATTTCGCTTTCTTTATAAATCATTTACTTATTACTCAATTTCTACATCTTTGTTTCTTTCATTCTTTATTTCTTGCTTAATACTCCATTTCTGCCCGTCGTTCTTTCTTAGATCATCTAATACTCATATATAATTTTTTTTATTTCTGATAGCTAATTTACTACTAATTTCTTTCTTTCTTTTTCTCAAAAAACACTTTATTATACCATTCCTATATCTTTGTCTATTTGTTTTTTTTAATAACTTATTTACTACTCCATTTCTGCAGCTCCTTATTTCACTCTTTTCTTTCCATAACTTATTGCTCCATTTTTGCATAGTCAGTGTTTATTTTTCTTTTTTTTCATATTTAATTTATGTATTGCTCACTTTCTACCTCTCTTTACTAGCTTTTTTTTTTTTGATCCCTTACGTATTTATTACTTATTTTTTTTTACCTTTTCACATTTGATAACTATTTTTATCAAATTTCTTTTTTTCCCATTTCCTCCATAGGTTACTGTCTTACAGAACATTTCTAGAACAGACCTGTGTTACTGTAACTGCTGTTTCTGCTATTTTGTCCTAACCCTGTAGTTCTATAAGGCATTACTATATTATGTTAGTCTAAACAGGACAAATATTTTTGTTTGTTTATAAAGAAATAAAATCACAACTGTCAATAAGACTGAATTAAGCAGATCTGTACATATTAAATTGATGACTACATGATTCTCATAATCACTGCTTTTATCTTTTCATTTCTCACAGGATGGAGAAAGGTGAGGAATCTTTTTGTTACTGGTTCTTCTCAAAAAAATTGCATATTGTGATAAAGTTAATTCTTTTCCGTAATGTAATGATAAAAATTAAACGTTCATATATTTTAGATTCATTGCACACCAACTGAAATATTTCAAGTCTTTTATTGTTTTAATACTGATGATTTTGGCATACAGCTCATGAAAACCCTCACAAAATTAGCATATCATGAAAAGGTTCTCTAAACGAGCTATTAACCTAATCATCTGAATCAACGAATTAACTCTAAACACCTGCAAAAGATTCCTGAGGCTTTTGAAAACTCCCAGCCTGGTTCATTACTCAAAACCGCAATCATGGGTAAGACTGCCGACCTGACTGCTTGTCCAAGAAGGCCATCATTGACACCCACCAAGCAGAGGGTAAGACACAGAAAGAAAATTTTGAACGAATAGGCTGTTCCCAGAGTGCTGTATCAAGGCACCTCAGTGGGAAGTCTGTGGGAAGGAAAAAGTGTGGCAGAAAACGCTGCACAATGAGAAGAGGTGACCGGACCCTGAGGAGGATTGTGGAGAAGGGCCGATTCCAGAGCCACCGTGCACAGGCGTGTGCAGGAAATGGGCTACAGGTGCCGCATTCCCCAGGTCAAGCCACTTTTGAACCAGAAACGGCGGCAGAAGCGCCTGACCTTTGCTACAGAGAAGCAGCACTGGACTGTTGCTCAGTGGTCCAAAGTACTTTTTTTGGATGCAAGCAAATTTTGCATGTCATTCGGAAAGGTGCCAGAGTCTGGAGGAAGACTGGGGAGAAGGAAATGCCAAAATGTCTGAAGTCCAGTGTCAAGTACCCACAGTCAGTGATGGTCTGGGGTGCCATGTCAGGTGCTGATGTTTGTCCACTGTGTTTTATCAAGGGCAGGGTCAATGCATCTAGCTATCAGGAGATTTTGGAGCACTTCATGCTTCCATCTGCTGAAGAGCTTTATGGAGATGAAGAGTTCATTTTTCAGCACGACCTGGCACCTGATCGCAGTCAAACCACTGGTAAATGGTTTACTGGACCATGGTACTACTGTGCTCAATTGGATGCCAACGTCCTGACCTGACACCCGATAGAGAATCTGTGGGATATTGTGAAAGAGAAAGTGAGAAGCCGCAAAGACCCAACACTCGGATGAGGCTTAAGGCGCTATCGAAGCCATCCTGGGGCCTCCATAAACACCTCCAGCAGTGCCACAGGCTGATTGCCTCCATGCCACGCCGCATTGAAGCAGTCATTTCTGCAAAAGGATTCCCGACCAAGTATTGAGTGCATAACTGAACATAATAATCTGAAGGTTGACTTTTTTTGTATTAAAAACACTTTTCTTTTATTGGTCAGATGAAATATGCTAATTTTGTGAGATTTTCTGGGTTTTGTGGGTTTTCATGAGCTGTACGCCAAAATCATCAGTATTAAAACAATAAAAGACTTGAAATATTTCAGTTGGTGTGCAATGAATCTAACATATATGAAAGTTTAATTTTAATCATTACATTACGGAAAAGAATTAACTTTATCACAATATGCAAATTTTTTGAGAAGGACCTGTGTACATACATATATATATATCTATATGATACATAAACGTGAGAATTCTTGACCTTTCCGTGTTTTTGATCCTCATTACAGCCCTCAGGACGACGTGTAAGACCTTCTCTCAGGAGTGTGTAGCACTGAAGATGTGATCGTCAGTAGCCGCTTAAAACACAGTCTCGAACCCTTATCCTTACAGTACGTATGAGATATGAGATTAGCGCTCTACAGAGGACATGTACGATCACTATGTAATCTAATTGTTTTAAATATTTGCAGAATTAATAATAATAATAATAATAAAGGTTTATTTATTGCTCCAGTTCTGTGGTTAGATTCCTATACATCCATTTATATATATATATATATATATATATATATATATATATATATATATATATATATACACATATATATACATACATACATACACATGTATCAAATTATATGTAAATGTTGAATATTTTAAAGTTTTCCCTCTTATTCTTAAATAAAATCTAGTTTCTGAAATGCATTTGATTCATGACTGTTGCTGATTCGTCACCAAAAGAGGATCAAGTACGTTTTCACTTACTGTGTCTCTGAATTCAGGGACTGCATGCTCCGAGACTTCCTTATATTCTTTATTATATTCTCAGTAATATATTCTCTATTCCATGTGCATTTATTTATTTAGAATATTTGGCATTTTATATAATCACCATTTATATTCCCCATTTGGTAGATTTAGTTAACTCTATATTATATTCTTCATTCAATTCTCTATTTTTTACATTCCATTTACTACATTTACTTTACTCCCTATATTTAATTCTCTATACTTTTTTACTTGGAATAATACTTTCCATTCACTGGATTCATTTTATTTTCTATACTTATTAAATGGTCACATATTCCCCATTTATTCTCCAATTTATGTATTTTATTCTATTCATTATATTCCCATTTATTAGATTAATTCTCATTCTTTCATAGAACTCCCTATATCAAATTCCATTTACTATATTGTATGTAGCATATATACTACATATATTCTCCATTATATTAATTTTATTCACTCTTCTATTCTCTATTATTCATATTCTCCATTCCCATTATATTCATTTTATCCTTTCCTATTCAAGTCTCTGGTGTATTATGTCCCATGTATATTCTCCATTCTTGAGTCTTTAAAGTCTATATAACTTGCATTTTATGTATTATATTCTATTACACTTTTTAAAACAGTCATTACATGTTTATCCCATTCAGTGTCTGTATTTAAACTCGCACATTTCTGTAATGCAATTCTTGTTTACACACCACCTAGGCTGCAACCAGGTCGGGTCCCTCCGAGTCTTGGTCCTAACAAAGTTTAACATTTAGGGATTTTCCTTGCCACTCCCATCCCCGGTTTGCTCAGTTAGAACTGTGGGCTTGGATATTTATGCCATTTTGTACTCCAAGTTCATAATTGCATTCAATAAGAGCTTAATGTAGCTTTAGCTAATAATGACCCAGCGTCGTGTGTTTGGACTGAACCACTTTATTCAAAAAGCAGAGAGGTTCTGGTATTCCAGTCCCCTCCCTCATGCTCTTACAGTTTAATCCTCCTCCTCATCGTCTCCTCCTCCAGACCCACCCTGGCCCTTCTTGGCGTTCTTCCTCTTGACGCGGCCGGGACGTCCTCCTCCGTACGGAGAGCGCAGAGAGAAATCGATGTGTTTCTGGCTGTCCAGGCGCACCACGAAGGACGGGATGTTCACCACCTGCTTACGAACACTGACACACCGGGGAGAGAGGGGGGAGTTTAACTCGACTCACTACAACAAACCACACAGCAGCAACAGGGAAACGGTTCAAGGTTCAGTCTATGATTAACGTGTAGTGTTTTTTCCACTTTGAAACTTGACAGCAACCCTAGATCTGATCTTAGTATCTTAAGGTACAATATTAATCTGATTCCATTTGGCATCCGTTCCAAAACGAGTTTAATTTGGACTGTGCTTAATTTTCTTTTGCCCATCACCTCCTGGACTTTCAGGATCCTGATCAATATTCTTAGTTGACACCCAAGTTTAGCATTGTTCAGGGTTCGACCGACGGGTGCAACGATCAAGTCTGCTAAAGTCGACTACCAAATTAGTTAAACTAGACATCATGTGTTTCTCACCAATAATAACCAGGAACTTTTTACATTGGTGCTTACAGCATCAAGCTCAACTCAAATCCTCTGAAACTGTTGCTGCTACTCCACAATTTCTGCTTCACCTGCTGATGTATCTACTTGGTCTGAGGAGTCCGTCTTGAATAGGACGCCGCTATTGCCAATGGTCACTAGATGGCACCAAAAGGCCACATTTGGCTTTTCTTCCCCACTGACTTTAGCAAGTCAGGTTTAACTAGGATTACTGACGTGCAGGTAAACTCGATCGGATTACGAACTAAATTTGATTTTCTGCACAACGCGTTTCCTTATAAACCTTCTGATGTTTGAGCTTTTGCCCGGGGGCCTCATTGACGAGGAATTCGTGACACCACGGCCAGTCTGATTGTGTCTAGTTTAATCATCGGCCCCGGAGCACAGTGAGCGAGATCAGTGTCAGGGGGTCTGTTTATAGGAGAGCGGCGTTACCTGTGGTGCGTCATCGGCTCCGGTCGGCGGGTCCAGCTCGGGGACTCGGCACACACACGTTAACACAAAGGGGCACAGGTATACGGCGTGCCGCCGAATTGACCTGGCGGAAAGGTATGAGCTAGGCTTCCATCCGCCTCTAGTCAGGGACGCGTCCCAAACGGTGGCTGTGTGGATCGGGACAGAGCCGACAGCTCACCGGTACTGTTATACACAGCACATGTATGCAAACAGATTAGTTAAGGGGTGGGGCGTACCGGATGTGCCTCTGGCGGATGAGCACGCGGGCGTGGTGGATGCTCTTGGCCAGGCCCAGTTTGAAGACCTGAGTCTGCAGCCTGCGCTCCAAAAAGTCCTCCACCTTCAGGCCCAGGATGTAATCCAGCTTCATCTTCCCTTCATCCAGCACCCCGATACGAACCAGACGCCTCAGCAGGGCGTTACCTAAACAAGTAAACGCACACAGGGCGGGGTCAGCTAACGACGCAGCAATACCACACCAAGGTAAGTGAACTGGAACATACCCTCAAAGAGGCGTTTGGGGTCCTTCTCGTCCAGCGTCAGCAGCTCTCTGGCGGCTTTACGGATTTTAGCCAGAGTGAACTTCACCCTCCAGACCTCACGCTTGTTCCTCAGTCCATACTCACCTGGGAGGGGGAAACATTTTTGGAACCTGCTTTTATACCAGCATGATCTCAGAGCAGATTTATAAATACCTAGATCCACAGCTCTGATTGACCTAGGGCAACAGTGGCTAGGAAAACCCCTAAATGTTAAACACTAGTAAGCTTAAGAGGACTCGAGGCTCAAATGGGAAATGTTAGTATCATATTTAAAAGTTAGATAGGAAAGCGCCAAATAGAGGAAATAAAAAAAAAAGAATAACATAAAAGCGTTTGACTCTGAATAACTTGTATAATCAATTGACAAATATAAACATGAACAGGAAACAATTAAGATACAATAGAACAGATAAAATGCAAAGCACAATATAAGAACAAAAGGCATATTTAATACAATGCCAATAAAAAAATTAAAATTAGATTAAATAAAATACAAAGAAAGCAGCATAATGAAATGGAGAATAATAAGAATAAAATAGAGATAATGCATAAAACTAACAAAACCAACAATGTAAAAATACTAATTCAATTCTACACCTGATTTAACGATCGGCCATCTGCTGCATCAACTCCATTATACTTTAATCCTAACCAGAACAGGTTCTGAACCCTCACCGATGAGCTTGAGCTCCTGGTCGAGGCGAGACTTCTCGAAGGGACGACGTGGAGTGACGTACGTCTTACTGCACACCCACGTACGGGCAACCGGCATGGTGACTTATCCACACCTGCGGGAGGGACACGAGTTCAGCGATCAGCTTCAGGAGTATTCAGTATGAACAATTCATCTGATCACATGCTTAGACAAACTGAACGCTTTTCTCTGAGGGGCCTCATTGACGAGGAATTCGTGACACCACAGACAGTCTGATAGTGTTTTATTTTAATCATCAGCCCCTTGTTAGAAAATAAATACATAATATTCATTAGACATCTAAACATATTCAGTATATAGTGTAACTGCTCAATATCCATTTCTCCTTCTGTACATTTACCTACCAAATCCAACCCTACCTCAACAGCACAAAAACAAAAACCCCAAAAAACCCAGTCTACCCCAACACCATTAGAAAAACTAACCCACCTCAAAACACAAACCCAGAAAGCCTAACAAAGCTGTACCAAAACCTTTACCAAAACCTACCCAACCCCACCTGAAAACCCCAAAAATACCTCAAAACCAACAACGCTAACCCAAAAGTCTAAGCCAGCACCAACCCAAAAACTACCCCAAACCCCCAGAAGCCTAACCCAACACTACCACAATCCACCCAAAACCCAAGAGTATCCCAAAAACTAATCTTGCAGCATGTCAAAAGTTACCAACAAAACCCTACCTCAAAATCAACCCAAAATACTAAAACCACCCCAACACAAACTAGCAAAACATTTCAAATTAAGCCAACACTAGCCCCAAATCTACCCCAAAACCTTATCCATCATTACCTCAGAACAAACCCAAGGAAAACCATAAACAATCCCTAAACACTATCCCATAACAACCCTAAAAGCCTAACCCAATACCATGCCGAAATCTACCCCCAATCTCAATCACATCGTACTATTTTAAACAATTCTGTCAAGTTTGCGTTTAAGATTAATGTAGCAATACTACATACATAAAGTTAAGACTGTTAAGATCCTGAATCAGCACTTATAAGACAAAGGGTAACACTATGCCAAAACTGCACCAAAATTAACACAGTACCCAAAAACAAACCTAACAGCATCGCAAAAGGTACCACAAAACAATCCCAAATCCAACCGAACACGGCCCAAGGTCCGCTCCAAAAAGCAACCCAAGGCGAACTCAAAAGCAACAAACTCCTCCAGCACAACAGACAATTTCACTCAGACTAGAAACAACTAAATAACACTCAGTAATAGATAAAAGCCGTTGGAACGACTCTACATATGGTATTACGAAACGCACGTGCCGTACCTACACGCGCTACTCTGTAGCTAACCAGTTAGCTCCGGAACGGCGCGAGGCCGAACACAACCAACCGCCATTTTATTCATTCCCACACTAACTACACTTGAACTACACTTTTAATCAGTTATATTAAACTTTACACCTGTTTGCAAAACAATTAACACGAACAAAACGGGTGATTAAACCGTACATTTCAAAGAGGCGCGAGCAGCGTACCTGTCTCTTTCAGAGCTGAAAGGAAAAAGGGAGTGAACGGAAATGACGGCAGGTTTTATACAAAACTAGAGGAACTACCTTGCCCAGCATGCTTTGCAAGAAAACGGACTACACACGGCAGTTGTGTAAAGGTATTCTAAAGGTTTTCTTTCTTTCGCGATTATTTATATAAAAAGCGTACCGTTTACACAACTGAAAAATCAAAACGATAAAACATAAACTTGCATTCTGACGTTAATCAATAAAGAGTTTAATCGTCTTATATTATGGTTTCCGAAGAAGTGATTTCAAAATAAGTGACCGTCTCCGTTGTTCTTTTCTTTATTATAGTCAGTAAAACCTCTAAGATCATTCTGAGTTATTAGGAATAGCTATCATAGTTAGCATAAACCTGGGTTATCTGATTTTCTAAATGTAAAGATGTCATAAAACTAAATACTGAACCATATGCTGAGTTTAGTTTAGTTACAATTAATTTTCTTTATTTCTCTTCCACTTTTCTTGGCTCTTTGCTTTACCCTTGTTTATCTGTAACTTTTTCTTCTATTAGGTTATTTTTTAAATGTTTTGTCAGTAATATTTTACTATGTAGTATTTCTCTTTGCTCTTCCTTTTTCTGTTGTTCTTTTTTTTTTCTCTCTTTATGACCATTTTTTTCCACATGTATCTAATTAGAGCTTTTATATATTTATTTCCTATTTCTTTAATTTAATACTTATTATAGTTTTTGTCCAATTTTCAATTTTTCTTTCCATTGTCTTTCTTTCTTTCTTTCTTTCTTTCTTTCTTCCTTTGGTGTGGGCTGTGAAAATTAACTTACAACCCCAAATCAGAAGAAAAATTGGGATGGTATGGAAAATGAATATAAGAAAATCATGCATTGTTTTTTACATTTACTTTGCCTTGTATTTCATTGCAGACAGTATGAACCCAATTTAATTTGTTAATAAACGTCCATTCCTGCATTTCAGGCCTGCAACACATTCCAAAAAAAGTTGGGATGGGGGAATTAAGAGCTAATAATGAGGTAAAAAAAAATTAATAATGATGTGATTTCAAACAGGTGATTATAATCATGATTTGTTCTAAAAGCAGTATCCACAAAAAGCAGAGTCTCTGAGAAGTAAAGATGATCAGAGGATCTCCAGTTTATCACCAAATGTTTAAAAACAATGTTCCTCAAAGAAAGACTGGAAGGGATTTATATATTTCTCCCTCTACAGGGCATAATATCATTAAACCATTCAAGGAGTCTGGAGGAATTCCCTAAAAGCCTGAACTGAAGAGGGGTGATCTCCGCTCCCTCAGATGGCACTGCATCAAGAACCGTCATTCATGAATAGCTGCTAGAACCACATGGACAAGGGATGTCAGGGCCCTTGGTAAAGGTCATTTCCACTTCTGTGATGCAGCATTATTGCAGAAAAGTACCCTGAGATTTTAGAGCAACATAAGCTGCCTTCAGGACGCCATCTTTATCAGGGACGTCCATGAATATTAAAACAAGACAAATCAGAAAAAGTTAGGACTGAAATATATAAATCCCTTCCAATCTTTCTTTGAGGAACATTGTTTTTAAACATTTCAATCATTTTCTTACACATTTGGTGATAGACTGGAGATCCTCTGATCATCTTTGCTCCTCAGAGACTCAGCTTTTTGTGGAAGCTGCTTTTGGACCAAATCATGGTTATAATCACCTGTTTGAAATCACATCATTATTTAGTGTTTTTTATCTCATTATTAGCTCTAAATTGTCCCCGTCCCAACTTTTTTTGGAATGTGTTACAGGCCTGAAATTCAGGAAAGAATGTTTATCATCAACTGAAATTAAGTAGACCAGAAAAACACTGTCTGCAATGACAAAAAAGTCAAAGTAAATGTATATTCATGATATATATTAATAAATAATATTACTTCATCATATATTTTGTAAAATACATGGGTTCATTGATTGGATCCTGAACAAGAAGAGCAAGAACGTTGTTTTTCATGTTAGCCAATCAGAGTGCAGAATTTATTGAAGCATGTAGTGAAGGGATTTAGTGTTTTCTTTAATAAATGACTAATGTTTCTGTATTTGTATTTAATAGATGTGTTGTTGTAATTCATTTGTCGTCTGTAACTCTGGAGCAGCAGAAACACGGGGGGTGAGAGAGTGAGAGTCTATTTATAACATGAGTGTAACGTGATTCTGCACATGTGTTACTGTCTATCACACACACACACACACACACACACACACACACACACACACACACACACACACACTGTAATGAGCACATGCTTCAGTGCAGGTTGGAGTCGGCTCTTCGTCACTCTGCTCTCCTTCTTTCTTTTCTAAATCATTTTTTCTCAGTTGTTGTTGTTTCCGGTGTTTTTTTAGTTTATCAGATCGTTTTTGTTTCTGATTTGGTTTCGTTTCTTTTTGTTTTGTTCTGGAGTTGTTCCCCGGGTTCTGTTCTGGTTCCTCTGAGTGATACGAGGGTTTTTCGTCGGTTCGTGGCATTTGGTGTGGCATTGATGCACCATGCTTTCATCTCCTGCTGTCATCCTGCAGCCGTATGGACTCCCTGTCTACCCCCAGACCTCCTGCTACCCCGGCCTGGTCCAGGTAACACCCTAAAAACTGACTCCCAAAAAACTAACCCTAAATACTGACCCCAAAAACAACGTAAAAAACTAACCCAATGCTACCCCCAGACCTCCTGCTACCCCTGCCCGGTACAGATAAGCTCCCAAAAACTGACTCCAAAGAAACTAACCCAACAGCTCTGCAAAACTCCACAAAAAAAACTAATCCATCAAAACAACCTCAAAAACTAACATAACAAGACCCCCAAAAAACCTCAAAAAAGCCACCGAAATACTAACTAATATGAGCCTTAAATCTATGCCAAAAGCCCCCCGAAACTAACTACCCACAACTAACTAAATAAAGCCCCAAAATCTACCCCCAAAACAACCCAAGTCCAAAATTCAAACAAAACATCCTCAAAAACTAACTCAACACTACTCCAAAAACAAATACAAAACTGACATGACACTATCTCCCAAATTTACCCCAAAACAAGCCCAAAGGCCATCCAAATCTAACGAATACTGCTCCAAAATACATCCCAAAAGCAACCCTAAAAGGCCATCCAAAAACTAATATTGCCCCAAAATCTACCCCAAAAACAACTCAAACTTAAGTCTAAATAAGTACAAAACCTAAACAAAACTACCCAAACCGTCCTCAAAAACTAACCCAACACTACCCCCCCAACACTAATATGACCCCAAAATCTTCCCCAAAACAACCCAACCTTACACTGAAATAAGTCCAAAACCCAAACAAATATCTCCAGAAGCTAACCCAACACTACCCCAAAAAGCTCCCCCAAAAGCCACTCAAAAACTAAAAAAACACTACTCAAAAATGAACCCAAAAGCCTAACATTAAAATAACACTACCCCAAAAACTAATCAACTCTACCACAAATACCAACTCAAAATAACCCCAAACTAACCTAAGACTACCCCACAAACAAACCCAAAACATTCCCAAAACCTAATCCAACACTATCCAGCAAAAACCTCTTCTTTAGTCTCTTTACAGCCTTATTGTTATGCTTAAGCGTAGTTGTTTTACATTTGGGGTGTGTACAGCTGTTTGCCCCTCTCCTGTATACAGCCCTCTCTGTTCCTGTTATGGGTAATTAAATCCCACCCCGGCCGGCCCGGCCATTGAATTACCCCGGGGCTCTGGAGCTGTGATCCAACAACGCTTTTCTAGCTTGTTTTACTTGTTGGTTTACTTTGTTTATTTGTTTTTTTTTTGTTGTTGTTGTTGTTGTTTCTTTCTTTCTTTCTTTACTTCTCACTTTTTCTCGTTACTTTTATTTGTATGTTAGTTACTTTTATTTTTGTCTGATTTTCTTTTTTTATGGATCTTTATCTTTTGTAATTTCTTTCTTTCTTTCTTTTCTTTTATTTTTTTATAACATTCTGCTTCATTTTATTTTAACTTTGCTCCTCTTATATCATTTAGAACTGTTTTCTTCTTGTTTGTTTTAGGAATTATTCTTTTATTTTCTTCTGACTTTATTTTTATCTGGTTTCCTTTACTTTTATTCTTTTTATTCTGTCCATCTTTCTTTCAATCTTATTCTGTTTCTTACTTTCTTTCATACCTGGATTTTATCACTTCTTTTCTTTTTTCTGCTTTAAGCCGCAATTCCTCTGCCAAATAATTATTAATATTAATGTATATTTATTTAATTTAATGGCTTGCCAATTAATAATTACTTAATATAAACTTCATTAATTAAAATAATTATTGCTAATTTAGTTTAATTTAATTAATATTAATAATTATTTATGCCATTACCTTTTCTTTAATTTTTTTTGTTATTTTCTTGTTCTTGTTCTTTGGTTATGTTCTTTTTTAGTTTTACTTCTCTGTGCTTAGATTACTCTTTAATATTTTTTCCTTCTTCTGTTGTTTTTAGAAATTACTCTGTTATTTGGACTTTTATCAATTTTCCCTCTGTGCTTTTTTGTTTATACTTTTCTTTATTGTCTTTTTCTTTTATATATATTTATACTTTTTCCATATCTTTATTTTCTTATTTCTATCTTTTATAGACCTCTAAATTTATTTTCTTGTTTTTCTTATATTTTTCTTTATTTTTTGTTTTTTTGTTTGTGTCTTTTCTTTCTTTCTGTTTGCATTTCTAACTTTTTCTTCCTTTCTTTTTCTTTCTTCTTCTCTGTCTCTGTCTTCACAAATTTCTACTTGTCTTTTATTGTGCTGTATATTTTCTCTTACTTCATTTATTTTCTTCCTTTTCTTTCTTTCTGTCTGTCATGCTTTCATTTAATCACTTATTTTTTCTGCTTTAAACTATGATTCCTCTGTTTAATAATTATTTTTATTAATATATATTTTATTTAATTACTCTTGTATTAATAACAACTTATACATTTTTATATTTATATATAAATAATATACACTTTAGATTATTTAGAGAAGTACTTTTTCTTTCTTAGCTTGAAGTGTTTTTTTTTGTTATTCACAGTGTTCTTTTTTATTTTACTTATCTTTGGCTTTAGATGACTTTTTAATGTTTTTCCTTCTTTTACTGTTCTGTTTTAGAAACAACTCTCATATTTGGACTTCTTTTTCCCAGTATGCTTCTTTTTGTTTATTATCCTTTTTTATTGTTCTTTTATTTCATGTATGTATTTTATACTTTTTTTCGGTATCTTAATTTTTTCATTTCTTCTTTAGGAGCTTTGTAATTTTCTTGTCTTGTCTTTCTTCTATTTTTCTTTTTGTTTGTGTCTTCTTGCCTTCTTTTAAATTGTTTCATGTTTTTGTGATTTTTTTCTTTTTTCTTTTTTTTCTCTATTTACATGCTTTCTGCTTGGCTTACATTTTCACTTTCTTTCATACTTGCTTCCTTTCTTGCTTCATCTCCCTGTTCTTGGTTGTTTCTATTTTTGTTTCTTTCCTCCTTTTGGTTCATGTTTCTATTATTCTTTTCATTTTCTTACTTTTATTTTCATTTTTCTTTCTTTCTTTCTATTTCTTCCTTTCTTTCTTTCTTTTCTTTCTTTCTTTCTTTCTTTGATCATATCTTTTTAGTTTGATTCTGTTTTTCTTTATGTTTTTTGATTGTTTCCCTTTTTGATTGTTTCATATTTTTTATTGGCTGATTGGTTTTTTTTTCTGCTTTTTCCTCTCGCTCTATCATTCTTTCTGATTTCTTACATTTCCTTCATTCTTTTCTTTCTTGTTTCTGCTTTTATTTCTTTCATACTTACTTTTTTATCAAGTATCTGTTTGTTTATTTTCCTTGTTTTTTTTTCCTTTCCTTTTTTCTCCTCTCTTTCTTCGTCTATTTTCCTTTGTACTTTGTTTTGTTATTCATGATTTTGTTCTTTCCTTCCTTTTGTTCATGTTTCTATCATACTTTTTGTTTGTTTATTTTTCTCTCGCTTTGTTCATTTGTTTCAATATTTTTCTTCTTCTTTCTTCTTCATTTCTCACTTCCTATCAAGTCTAATATATTTCTGTTTTTTGTTTTTCTTTAAGTGTGTGTGTGTGTGTGTGTGTGTGTGTGTGGTGTGTGGTGTTAATTCAGTAGATAACATGGTGGCTACAAATTAAAACACTTACTACAAATTAGCAAACAAACACACACTTTTGTTGTTAGTTAGCACAATTCTAAAACCTTTTAAAGCCTTTTTTATTCATAAATGTTTGGGGGTAAAAGGAAGGTCAAACAGCAGTTCTTTAAATTTATCAAAACTTCTGTGACGAACACGCAATATAACTGTCAATTTAAAATAATAGGGGGATGCATCTGGACAGGTGCACAAACTTTTTTGGGGGAAAACTTTATTAGAATGGTTACGGAAATAGTGAGAATAGGGGAGCAGGTGGGATTTGGGACACAGCCTTGTGTCAGACACGAGGATCAAGTGCTTCAGTGTTGCTCAGAGATTGTGTGGTTTATTTGGTTTTGTTTATCTTATCAACACCACACCGACACACACACACACACACACACACACTGTCTCTGTCAGTGTTTAGGACAGCAGGGTGGGACGGGACAGGTGGGAGGGGGCAGGTGGTTGATTGGTTTGATTGATAGGAGCAGATGTGGTGTGCTGCGCTCTGATTGGTGGGTTTGCAGAGGGGTTTGATGGTGGGCGGAGCCTCTGACAGGGCCATATAGTATGGCAGGGTTTGTAATGATGTTAGGACTGAACAGAGCAGCCACTAAAATGGTGAGACTTTACTCTTTTTACCCGGGTGTTATCTTTGTTTGTTTCTGTTGCTTTTTGTTTTTTGGGCTCAGGCTTTAATTTTTTGGAGGAAATCAAGATTTTAGGATTAAAATGCTGACATAATACATTTTTTAGTTTGAACTAAGCTTTAGGTCATGTTTTCAGGGCTTTTAAATGAAAAATGTAATGATTTGAAGTTTATTTCTTTGATTAAAATTTTAAATGAAAAAAGTCACATTTTAAGTTTTAATAACGTTTTTTAAATGTTTTAGAGTGCTTAAAATAATTAAAATTACTTCTTGGGGTCTGTAACAGCGTTTTGGATAATTGAATTTTATTTAAAAAATATAAATATTTTGTAGGTTATGTATTATGTTTTTGTGCTTATTTAAATTTTCTTTTTTTTGGTTCTTTTTGTTTTTGTACTTGTTTTTTGGGCTCAGGTTTTAATTTCTTTGGAGGAAATTCAGTGTTTAATGTTAAAATGCTGACATATCACTTTTTTTGTTTTAACTAAGCATTGGGGGGGAGGGGGGTGGTGGGGGGGGAGGGTGTGTGGGGGACTGGGGCGTCCTTGGGCGGGGCCCGGGGATGGGGATGCGGGGGGATTGGGGGGGGGGTGGGGGGGGGACGGGGGAATAGGGGGGGGGGGGAAGAGGGGGGGGGGGGGGGGGGGGGGCGTGGGGCGGCCTCCGTCGGGGGGGTGGGGAAGACCGGGGGGGGGGTCCGGGCAGGGGGGTGGGGGGAGGGGGAATGGGGGCCGGGGGGGAGTGCGTGGCGGGGGGGGGGCGCTTTGGGGGGTCGGGGGCGGGGCGGGGGGGGGGGTGGGCTCTCGGGGGAAAGGCGGGGCGGGGGGCTGGGGCTAGGGGGAGAGGGGGGGGCGGGGGGGGAGGGGGGGGCGTTCCCGACCGGGGGGAGCGGGGGGCGGTTTGGTTGGCGGGGTTGCGGGGGGCGGGTGTAACGGGGTGGGGGGGAGGGGTCGGGGGGGGGGGGGGGGCGGGGGGAACCGGGTCGCCGGGGCGGGAGGACTGGGATCTGTGGGTTCCGGGGTCGGGCTGGGGCGTGGGCGGGGGGGGGTGGGGGGGGGGGGGTGGGTGGGGGCGGGTGGCCCGGGGGGGGGGGCGGGGGTGGGGGGGGGGGGGGGGGGGGTAGGGGGGGCGCGGGGGGGCGGGGGTGGGGGGGCCAAACACCGTAGAAAAAAGGTGGGGGGGGGGGGGAGGGGGGGGGGGGGTGGGGGGGGGGGGGGCGGTTCGGTAGGGGGGGGGGCGGGGGTAGGGGGGGGGCGGGGGGCGGTGTGGGGGGTCGTGGGGGGGGGGTTGGGTGGGGGCGGTGTGGGGGGGGGGGGGACTGGGGGGGGGGCGGGCGGAGGGGGCGGGGGGGGGTGGGGGGGGGGGGGGGGGTCGGGTGGTGGTGGGAGGGGCGGTGTGGGGGGGGGGGGGTGGCGTTGGGAATTGGGGTTGGGTAGTTGTGTTTACTTGGGGTGGTGTATTTTTGTTTAAGGTTGGGTAGTGAGTTTTTATTGTGTGTTTTTTCTTTCATTGGCTTATTTGTTTGTTTCCTATTGTGTTTTTTTTTTTTTTTTTTTTGCGTGCTTTCTATTTTTTTTTTTTTTTTTTTATATTTTTTTTTTTTTTTTGTTTCTATTCTTTTGTTTACTTTTCTTTCTTTCAATTTTGTTTTTGTTTATTTTTTTATTTTTGTCATTGTTTCTATGGGGGGGGGGGGGGAGGGGGGGGGGGGGGTGCGGGGGGGGGGGGGCGCGGGGGGGGGTTGGGGGGGTGGGAGGTGGGGGAGGGGAGGGGGGGAGGTTGAGGGGGGGGGGGGTGGTGGGGGGGTTGTTGGGATTTCTTGGGTAGTGGAGTTATTGTTTTTTTTTTTTTGTCTATGTTTGTTTTGTTTTTTAATAGGGTGGTGTTTTGGGTTTTTTTTTTTTGTTTTTTGTGGTTGATTTTTTTTTTTTTTTTTTTTTTTTTTTTTATTTTTTTTTTGTGTGTTTTATTTTTTTTTTGTTTTTTGTGTTTTTTTTTAAATTCTTTGGAGGAAAGGAGGGAAATCCGTTGAGTGATTTTTAATGTTGTGAAAATAAATGCTGACATATCCACTTTATTTTGTACATACCTTGTTTTAACTAATGCGTCTAGGTCATGATTTTTGGCACTTATTAAAAAAAAATTTTTTTCTTTGATTTCTTTGTTAAAATGTTATTTTGTTGAGGATTACATTTTTCAAAATAAAAACTTTTTAGATTAAATTAAAAAACCAATAACAATACTAATTTACTTAAATAAGATGTTGTAATATATTACATATGTTAGTGTGAAATACATAATTAGTGAGATTAATTAATGGATATCAGATCACTAGTATATATATATATATTTTATAAAGGCAGTACGATTAAAAAACAAAATCAACGAAATATATAAAAAAAAATACGTAAAAACAATATTAAGACATGAATAAAAACTTATTGCAGAAATATTTATTTGAGCTTGTTTTATTAAAATAGTTTAATTATATTACTTTCTATACATAACTTAGAATAATGAGCTTAAATACATTTTTATAATTTAATATAATTTTAATCTTCACTATAATTATTAATTATGTTCATAAGGATGTAAATCACATTCTTATTTATTAATAATATTAATTAATAACCTTTGTCTCATGCCACAGGGTGTTCATGTCAGGAGGCGGGGACAGGCCAGACGGTTGGACCCCGCCCCTCCTCGGTCTATGCGCGCCCCCTACATACCCTGCAGCCGGACAAGCTCCTTCACACCGGTGCAACTAGGGCTCCCGACCTCGAGTTTAGCTCGGCCCCCCACTCCAGCTCTGGATTACCCAGAACCACCCTCAGCTCCGCGTCTATCAGAGCCCCATGAGGGGGCGGGAAAGGGGTCTCTAACCAGACCAATAGCATCGTGTTAGGGAAAATGTAAAGACACACAAAAATATTATACTATTATATGTAATATTAATTATGATAATAGCAGTCTATATTAGATTTCAATATTTAATGTATTTTATTATGTATTATATCATTTAATGTGAAATTTTCTGATTTCTTTTAATATTAAAATGTTTAATTATGTTATCTTATTTCTTAAATTTTTACCAAATTTATTACAAACTAAATACAGTTCAGATTTAGTAATTTAAATAAATTAATAGTATAATTAAGCCTTTTAGAACACTGCTGAATATCAAATGTGCAGGCATTAATGCCTGTACTTAAATGTATATAATATATAAATAATTATTATTATTATATGGGTTATCACGCATAATGCGTAATGTAAAAGTTTCTTTATTTGTTATGTTTTTATTATTAAAACATGTATCTGTGGTACAATCACATGAGGATGGTTGTATTATCTTTTTTGGCTTTTTATTTGCATCCCACAAAGTCTAATAATAAAATCAACAATTAAAGTCTAATAATAAATAATTTTTATCATATAATTATTTAAAAACTTACACAACTCTTCACAGGGTACAAATGGTTTTGTTCAGTATTTGGCCTGTGATAGAAGTTTTAGATTAGATGTTGTGTGTAATCTATACGGCAGGAAGTGAAGTGTGGGGTTGGTGTGTTGTTGTTGTGCCTCACTGTGTGTGTGTGGTGTGTGTGTGTGAGTGTGTTTTCAGTTGTGTGGTGGTGTTGTGTGTGTGTGGGTGTGAGTTGTGGCTTCGCTAGACATACATACCACCCCTCCCATCTTTTACCTTTGGCCATTATAGTGGTAATACAAAATCGAGCCACACCATCACACACACACACATACACACTACATCCACACACCATAACACACACAATTTTATAGGCACACACACGACCATGCACAATCATTGGTTGTAGATCACAGTGACATGAACATCCATAATGAACTTAAGCGCCGGCTACTAGATGTATAAACATAACATAAAATTCCACCACTAGGGACACAAACAAACATACAACACACAGCTACATACACTGACAAACACAAACACACACATTATAAAGTACTTTATGAACAAATCTACTTCATATACAACATTATTATAGCTATAACACATTACACACATACAGACAGATTGAAAGTAAATATGTATGAATATGAAAATATGAAACATCGTTTGACATCGGGTGCTAAAACTTTTGCATCGACTGTAGAATTACAGTTACATATATTTCTACGCCCCTTACTGAGTTATAATATAATATAATATAATATAATATAATATAATATAATATGCATGTAAACATATTAATTCTGAATGGTTAAATTAATAATAATAAAGTTCATTTTTTAATATTTAGAAAGATAATCAAAACCAAATAGATTATTTACCAAACTATTGAGGATCTTTAAAAATCACAATTTCCAATTTTAATACTTTTACACCTTTCTCTCTGAAAAAATAAACTATTATAGAATGATGAATTTGTATTATATTGTATTTATCTAGAGGAGATGAATGGTTGTGTTGTGATGTGTGTGTAAATAATGTGCTGAAATATTTGTAATGTTTATATGACCAAAGTTTCTCTTTCATTCTCTTATTTCTTTCTCGTTTTGTAATCTTTGTTTGATCTCTGTTCCTGTTTTAGCTCAGTAATATAAATGAATGTTTAAATGTTATGTTATAGTGTGTTGGTGTTACTGTACTGATTGTAAAATGTGTTTAATTTACCCTTGAATCATCCTACATGTAATGTACCATAAATATATTTATGTTAGAACTTTAGCTCGGGCAACTGAATATAAACATATATATATATCCCACCACTAGGGAGCACCAGTGTCACACAGTCCAGAGTTGAGGGCGGACGAGCCCCGTCTCCCTTCGTTTTCATCCAGGTTCACACCTCTGCATCGTGACGTCAGAGCACCAAACCCCGCCCCCCTATACATACACACTGTGATAGTTTCCGCCCCTTCACCACCCCTGCTCTGTGTGATGATGATGATGATGATGATGATGATGATGATGTTGATGATGATACACCTGTTCCCCTTTTATTAATATTAATATCTGTAATGAATTTACACTGCATCTCTCTCCTCTCTCTTCACCACACACTGCATGGCTGAAAGTATTTGGACGCCCAACACTACATTCTATTACAGCCTTCAAGTTAAAAAAATATTTTTGAAACTTCTTCCATCTTAGTGGCTTGTTCGTGATTCCTCTCACACAGGGACACCCCTGGTCTGATACACACCACAGACCCGGCCCCCGTCACATGAAGAACTAAAAAATATAGAAGTCCTGAGAACGGAACTGGTGAGACTCTTCACCTGGTCAACACCCTGGCAATACTCAGACCAAGGACAGAACCCACTGGCAAAAGTTCTTGCCACTCACGAAGCAGTATGTCTAGGTCTGCCCGTTCCTGAGTGTCCATCTCCCCTGAGCTACTTGGGTCATGGACTGTGGTGTACACCAAATCAGGGGTGCCCTCGTGAAACAATTTCTTCGATATTATCAATGCATCTTGTTCCTTCTCCTCTTTTCCCTTCAACTGGTCCAGAATTATTTCCAATCAGTTGGTTAACCAACAAGTTAATGTTTCTGTCCTCAAATTTATGGCAGCATCTGAAAGGGTACAGTCATGGATACAAGCGACAGAAGTAAGGGACCAGTGAAGGCTTGCTAGTTTGTCAGTCTGAGGGTCCTAGAATTAGAGCCACTGCTCCTTTGGATCAAAAGACACTAGTTGGTTCTGCTAGATCTTTTCCAGTCACATCTCTGTGGAGACCCCAGAGAAGACCCAGGACTTGCTTGAGGGATTATATCTTACAGTTGGCTTGGGAATGTGTGGGGATCCCTATGAGGAAATGGAATCTGCTGCCACAGTAGAGAAGTCTGGGTTGATCTTGTGACCCTCGTTGCCACCATGACCCTCACCAGGAAAAATGGAACGAAATTGAAGTTGCTTCATCATACTGTATGTCCAAATAAGAGAGCTTCAGTTTGGTTATCTGGCCTTTGGCATTCGAGTGAAAGGTGAGGGTTTTAAAAGTTCAAAGGGACAAATCGTTGTAGCCAGACAACCGGATCAGAATATCTCCGAAACAACATGACTTGTAGGGTGCTCCTGCTTAGTACTATTGACTACCTACCCACAGTGGTCTCAAGAGGGACAAACCACCTAAGGCTGTCATTCTGTGTGGTCTGAATGGCCAAAAGAGCTACTGTGGTGCAAGACTGTGGGGTGCTCCCACTCAGCAGTGGAGATAACCTTACCCCCACTGGTACCAGGAGGGACAAACCACCCAAGACTGTAAACTTGTCTGGTCTGAATTGCTAGAAGACCTACTGCAGTGCAAGCGTGTGGGGTGCTCCCATTCAGCACTGGAGATAACTTACCCCCTCTGTTACCAACTTTTGAAAGTGGGTTGGCACCGAAGACCATTTTCCGGTCTAGTGTGAATGGCCAGGAGAGCTACTGTATGGCAAACGTGTGGTCCTTCCCAGCAGTGGTG
>JAJAGP010005254.1:25000-30000 GCA_025084515.1 Ancistrus triradiatus
CAACTCAAACCTCACCTCACCAAAGATGGGTTATGAACTGGAATGACTCAGTAGTAGAGCGCTGAACTGAATCCTAAAGTTGTATATCTGGGTTTCCGCCGTTCCAGAGACCCCAGAGTTTCAGGGCCAACTCAGGAACTGTGGCATGTGATTACGAGCTAACATAAAGAAAGAAGCCAAAAGCCAACATAACTTTGCGCTGATTGTATAGCGTTTTCTGTTTTCATGGTATTTCAAATTTCAGCAGATCTGAGTTTGTGAAACTGCTTTGTGTACATGATTAAAAAGCTGGTGTGACTGTGGTTTAAGTGCAGTCTTTAGTGCAGTTTATGTTCTGTTTCTAACGGGCATGTGATCAGAGGGCTGTAACTAAAACACACTGGAGTTCTGCCTGAGAAGTGACACTGGATGGAGAATGCTCATGCGCTTCTGTGCTTCGTACAGAACCCTGATCATTTTATTCTTTTATTATTTCACTCCCCCAACCCCTTAAAAGTGAACATGTGATGCATTTTGATGAAGCTGCAAGAGTTCTGAGATGAAAATGTCATGAATGTGAAGGTTAAAGGTGCACTAAAGAACTTATTGCGATTTAAAACAGAAAAGATTCAGAGCCATTTATAATGTTCTATTTGTGCAGTTCTCCTTTGTACCTACAGGGGGAGCCAGCTGAACCAAACCACATTAAAAGCTCATATCAGACCCGTTTTAAATAAACCTTCTGCTTACTGCACCTTTAACCTTCCCTTTACATTTAGTTTCTCTCACATCTCATCTTTCTTTCTTTAATTCTCTCTCTCACATCACCCATCGCTCAGGATGAAGGCCTACCTCCCATTACCTCTGACCCTCAGTCTCTGAGCGTCTCCGTGGCGACAGGGGGCGGAGCCGGAAGCGGCAGCGAGGAGGAGGGGTCTGGGAAGGCCCAACCCAAACGGCTTCATGTGTCCAATATTCCCTTCAGATTCCGAGATCCGGACCTCAGGCAAATGTTTGGGGTAAAAACTAAATAAATAAATGTAATTAATTAATTGATTAATCAATAAGAATAAAAACAATTAGGCTCATACCGGTTTTATAAATAAAGATTTATATTAGATACTACAGTAAAATCAATTACTATGGCGTGGTTAAAATTAAGCTTTTTCTTTCTTTACCTTTTCATCTTTATCTTATACTTATTTCCTCTTTATTGCTCTTCCTTTTATCATTTTTTTTTTCTTACTACTTTCTTGATGTCCCCTCTGTCTTCCTTTCTTTGTTTCTTTCTTATTTTCTTATATAATTAATTATTTATTATTTACATTATTGGTGTTCATTTTTTCTTCATTTTTTATTTTTCTCTTTTTTCTTTCTTATTTTTTCCGTTCTTTCTTCTTTCTTTCTTTCTTTCTTTCTTACATAATTATTGCTTCTTTCTTATTTCATTTTTCATTGTTATGTACTTGATTGTTTTCTTTCTTGTTACTTGTGCTTCATCCACTCAAATCTTTTTTTTTCTTAAAATCTTTATATATTTTTTGCTTTGTTTTCTTTCTTTCTTTCTTTCTTTCTTTTTTGACATAGTAAAATTCTTATTGCCTCCTTCCGTCTTTCATACTTTTATAATTATGTACTTGATGCTTCTTTCTTGTTTGCTTTCTTTTTCTTACTTTCTTTCTATTCTTTCTTTTTTCTTTCTTTCTTATGTGATTAGTTCTTTATTGTGTCTTCATTTTCTTGTTCGTTCATTCATTCATTCATTCCTTCTTTCTTTCTTTCTTTCTTTCTTTAATTATGTGATTAGTTTTTTATTTTTAATTTGTATTTCTCTTTTTTTAATTCCTATTTTTTTTCCTATTCTTTTTTTAAATTCCTTTAATTTCTTTCTTTTTTCTTTTTTTAAATAATTTATTTTTTATTGCCATCTTCTTTCTTTCATAGTTTCATCATGAGATGCTTGACTTTTTTTTCTTGTTTGCTTTCTCCTCATCCACTTTTTTTTCTTTATTAGTCCACTTATTAATTTATTCTTAATTCTTGCTTTTCTTTAACTATTCTTCATATATCCATTTCTCCCAGTTAGAAATGATTCACACTAAACTTGAGTCGATTCATTAAATCAGTAATTTATTGAATCCAAAAAGACTCAGTTGAGATTGAATCTGAATCAGTAAGTTAAATTGGGAGTGATTCATTAAATCTGAATCAATACTTTGAACCGATTCTTCAGATGTGAATCAATACATTTAATTTGAGACAGTTTATTAGATCTGAAATGATTCACTGCATCTGAACCAATTCATTAGATTTGAGCATTTGCATAAAATGTGAATCAATCAGGATCGATTCATTAAATTAGAATCATTACATTAAATCTATACAAATTCTAAAAGCTAAAAAGTCTAAAGCTAAATCAGTACATTAAAAGTGAATGATTCATGCAATCAAAACAGACTCATTGAATATGAATCAACACATTGTAAATGATTCATTAAGTCTGAGTTGATTCATTAAATATGCATAATCTAAAGTCTAATCTTAATCAATAAAGTAATCAGTACATAGCTACATTAAAATTTACATTGATTTATCTATCCTGAATCAGTACATATAATTTGAATCAAATTATTAAAGCTGATTTGATTCTCTGAATCGAAATCATCACATGAAATTGAAAACAATTAATTAAACATGAGTTGATTCATTGAATCTGAACCGATTCATTAAATCAGTACAAAGATGTTTAGTCAATGGGCTGAATCAAAAGAGTCATTATGACTGAATCAAAAGAAGCAAATGAATCTTGTTCTCAGTAATGACTGAGTTAATGAAACCTGATTAATTATCTTCTTCCTCTAACGTTCTCTTTCTTAAGCTAATAAACATTATACATGTATTAATATGATTTGCTTAATGTTAGCATATTAGCTTGTAAAACGATAATTGGTGCTTATGCTAATCATGTTTGATTAGGATTTGGTAAAAAAAAAACTTTGCTTTTGTTTTTATTTCAGCAATTTGGTAAAATCCTGGACGTTGAGATCATCTTTAATGAGAGAGGGTCAAAGGTCAGTCCATCCTAACTTTTGCTGTAATTAGCTAGGTTGTTAGCATGCTAGGCAGTTAGCAGCTCTGATGAAGTTCTGTAATGGCATTTGTGGTTTAGGGTTTTGGTTTTGTGACGTTTGAGAATGCAGCCGAAGCCGACCGGGCACGAGAGAAGCTGAATGGGACCATCGTGGAGGGAAGAAAGATTGAGGTACAGACGCTAACAGATGCTACCAGACCCTAACGGACCCTAACGGACCCTAACAGGCTTTACCGGACCCTAGCAGAATCTATCAGACCCTAATGGATCTTAACAGACTCTTAACAGATTCTAACGGACCCTAACGGATGGTCCATTTATTTTTTATTTTTCTATTTTCTTTCATTCGTTCTTTCTTTCTTTCTTTCTTTCTTTCATAATTTCATCATTAAGTTCTTGACTCTTCTGTTTTGTTTACTTTCTCTTCATCCCCTCATTTTCTTTTTTCTTTTCTTACATTCTTTATTCTTTATTTTTGCCTTCATCTTTTATTTTATCTCTTTTTCATTTATCTCTTTTTCATTCCTTCTTGTCTTATCTATTTTCTTTCATTCCATCTTTCTTTTTTTGTGATTAATCCTTTATTTTTTCTTTATATCTCTTTTTTCATTGCTCCTTCTTTTCATTTATTTTTTTTCTTTCCTTCTACCTTTCTTATGTGATTAGTTCATTATTTTATCTTTATATCTTTTTTATTTAATTACTTCATTTCTTCCTTTCGATTTTTCTTTTATCCTTCTTTCTTTCGTACCTTCATTACTTTTTTTACATAATTTATTTTAATGGTCTGCTTTGTTCTTTCATGCTTTCGTCATTATATACTTGATTCTTCTTTCTTGTTTGCTTTCTCTTAATCCACTCATTTTCTTTTTTACCTGTCATTATTCTTTATTTTTGCTTTCTTCTTTATTTATTTATTTATTTATCTGTTTATTTATTCTTTATGTGATTAATTCTTTATTTTGTAGTTATATCTCTAATTTTATTTATTCATTTCCTACATATATGTCATTTAGCAGATTCTTTCTGTCTCTTCTTTCTTTCTTTTTACATAATTAGTTTTTATTGCCTTCCTTCTTTCATACATACATCATTTTGTACTTGATTTTTTCTTTCTTGCTTCCTTCTCAATGTTTTTTTCTTTCTTTTTGTCCACTTATTAATTTATTCTTAATTCTTGCTTTTCTTTATCTCTTTTTCCTAGCTCAGTTTCTTTCTTTCTTTCTTTCTTTCTTTCTTTCTTTCTTTTCTTTGAATTATATTTTTTTTCATATCACTTTTTGTTTCTCTTTGTTACCATAAGGCTTTTTATTATTATTATTATTATTATTATTATTATTATTATTATTATTATTATTATTACTATAGACCTCTGTTCAATCAAATGAGCCGAGGACTGAATTGACTCACTTAAATGAATCAAATGAATCAGTAACATGAACTCTGGCAATGTTAAATAATGGTGTTTATTGTGTTTATTTTTATTATTAAAACTGATTCAGGTGAACAACGCGACCGCCAGAGTGGTGACGAAGAAACCGCAGACACCCCTCGTTAATGGTGAGCTCCCTGTCCTTACATATTCATCATCAGATAAAAAAAAATAAAATTACTTTGGACAGGAAAAACAAAACCTTTTTCACAAGACTGCAAATTATTGATTTATTTTATTTGTCATGGCTTAGAATTATCTGTAGGTTTTGTTAAAAATTATAGATATGACTTGTTTGGGGTAACAAATTAAATCTTATTAGAAACTAGAACTTATTAGAAAAAATTAGAACTTATTAGAAAATAAATCTAAATCTTTATTTCTTTCCTTCTTTCTTTTAAACATTTTTCTGCTTAAATTATTTGTTGTAAATGTTACATGTTAAAGAACATTTTCATCATTCTAGTTTTCCTTCTTTTCCTTCTTTCTTATATTCAT
>JAJAGP010005255.1:0-35741 GCA_025084515.1 Ancistrus triradiatus
ACATAACACCACATCACACCACGATGTCGTGCCTCGTCTCACCACATCAACCCACAGCATCACATTGACATCTCACCACAATATACAGGTATGGCATCGCACCTCATCACACTACATCAAACCACAACATCATGTTACCTCCCAGTTCTGGGTTGGGGTGCCAGAGAAAATGTCCAACAAAGTTACCCCACACAACCCTGAAGAACACACAATGACCATACACAAGCAGCAAGTCGCAAGCACAACATGCGTCACACCACAACGTTGCACCACGAAGGCATGCCTTGTAACACAGCAACGTTAGGCCTCATCACACACCAGGGCACCGCACCTCATCTCACCACAACATGCCAAAGTGCCACAGTACACAGCGCTGCGTCACACCATACCGCAATGTTGTGCCTCATTACACCATGATATTGCATCACACCGCAACATTATGCCTCATCACATGACATCACACACCACAGTGTCATTCCCTCGCACCCCGTTAAACCATCATGACACCGCACCATGAGTATTTGTATTGTGTATTCGTAGGGGATTCCTTCAGCCAATGAATCCGAGTATCCCAAGGTAAAGATACCATTGGCTCTCATGAGGTTCAGTGAGTTCCTGGATTTAAAGAAGGTAAACATCAACATTTTAATCTGCAGCTCCTAATTCAGTACACTGTGTTGTATGTTAGTGAGTGTGGCTGTGGCTGTGTTTATAACCCCATCCTATCGCTTCAGACGTTTACAGGTGAGGTGCAGGTGCAGGTGCAGCTGTATGCTACCCCCGTTTCTGAGTTGGATTCCAACATCATCATCATGTTGGCGCTTGCCGTCTTTACCGTGGCCATGGGGGGCTTCTGGAGCGGTGCAGTTGAGAGGTTACTGACTTCACTCACTCTGACACACTGTGTGTTTGTGATATATTCTATCTGGCTAAAAAAAATCCCAAGCACTATATTTTGTGGGCCTACCTCTTTCTTACATCTAGGCCCTTAACAGACGCCCTAATCCAGAGCTCCTTACAACTGATACAATCTTAGCAATTACAACTGCTACAGTCTAAGCCATTGTGGGTTAAGGATTTTGCTCAAGGTGGTATTTGAACCCTTGATCTTGAGTCCAGTTCCTTAACTGCTGTGCTACCATAGTCCCAACTTCACCTTTACTTCTACCTGGAGTTTCATTTATTTTTGTGTTGTGTTGTGTTGATGGCGGGAGGGCCAAACCACTCCATAAAGTCTTCTCCAGTAAATCCAACAGACTTTCAGTGGAGTTAAAGTTAGGACTATGGCCAATTCATGTGTAAGCTATGAATCCTGGAATATGCCTGTGCCATTAGGGAAAATATCCACTCATTTCCGCTTAGGGGATAATCTGGTCAGTCAATGCAGTTTGGTACTCGGCTGATTTCCATTTAATTAAAAACCAAACCAAACAAGGAACAGACTACAAGACTGGTTCCCGTTACGTTAGAGAGCATACACAAGGTGCCACATTGGATATTCACAAACTGACTTAGAAGCATTTACTTACAGGAGACAAACCACTAATCTATCCAGGGATGCAATGTCACCTTGACGGACCACATCTTGTCAGACCACAGAGACTTCATTATTTTTTTAGTTGAGAGCATAGAGGACTTATTCAAACATACACCCTTAAGAAGAATCCTAAACTCATGGGACTACGAGTCTTGATATAAAAATTGAAACAGCTAATACAGTGGGGCAAAAACGTATTTAGCCACTGATAGTGCAAGTTCTCCTACTTAGAAAGATGAGCGAGGTCTGTAATTTTCATCCTAGGTGCCCTTCTACTATAAGAAACAAAATGAGAAAAAAAAATCCAGGATTTTTAAAGAATTTGGTGAAAAATAAGTATTTGGTCAATAACAAAAGTTCAACTCAATACTTTGTAACATAACCTTTGTTGGCAATGACAGAGGTCAAACGTTTCCTGTAAGTCTTCACTAGGTTTGCACACACTGTAGCTGGCGTTTTGGCCCATTCCTCCATGCAGATCTCCTCTAGAGCAGTGATGTTCTGGGGCTGTCGCTGGGCAACACGGACTTTCAACTCCCTCCACAAATTTTCTATGGGGTTAAGGTCTGGAGTCTGGCTAGGCTACTCCAGGACCTTGAAATGCTTTTTATGGAGCCACTTCTTTATTGCCCGAGCGGTGTGTTTGGGATCATTGTCATGCTGGAAGACCCAGCCATGTTCCATCTTCAGTGCTCTCACTGATGGAAGGAAGTTTTGGCTTAAAATTTCACAATACATGGCCCCATTCATTCTTCCCTTAACATGGATCAGTCGTCCTGTCCCCTTTGCAGAAAAATAGCCTCAAAGCATAATGTTTCCACGCCCATGCTTCACAGTAGGTATGGTGTTCTTGGGATGCAACTCAGCATTCTTCCTCCAAACACGACGAGTTGAGCTTTTACCAAAAAGTTCTATTTTGGTTTCATCTGACCACACGATATTCTCCCAATCCCCTTCTGGATCATCCATATGCTCTCTCTCATCTTTCTAAGTAGGAGAACTTACACAATCAGTGGCTGACTAAATACTTTTTGCCCCACTGTACAGCATACCGTATGTTTCGGGCTATAAAGCACACCTTTTGCCCCACTGTACAGCATACCGTATGTTTCGGGCTATAAAGCACACCGGGTTATAAGGCACGATATCAATGATCGGCTGCTAACGGATCTATTTTCATACATAAAGCGCACCGGGTTATAAGGCGCATTAAATGAAACAAAAACTCTTAAGTTTCCAATCGGAAAACTCACTTTGGTCTTTACCTGTCGCAGGGCGTCTTCTTGCTTCCCCTCCACTTCCGTACCATTGATTCGTTAATGTGAATTCTCTCCGCAGCTGCTTTTGAAAATGTTTCCATGTTTTACTGCATGACCGATAGCGTTGAGTTTGAAATCCGCTTCGAAAAATGAATGCACACCCCCTAATGCTGAAGCACATATCGTATTACTCTGCGATGCTGCGCACTACGGTTGCCGTAAGCTTCGTAACTTAACAAGGGACGTGCTAAAGCATTTTGACAGATTGATGAGTGCCGTGTACCATCTACAATCGGGTTTTCTAGGTCAGAAAGCCCAACCAGAATTAAATTCATACATTAATACGCACAAGCCGCATTTTAAGGCGCACTGTCGATTTTTGAAAAAGTTTAAAGGATTTTAAAGTGCGCCTTATGGTCTGAAAAAATACCGGTAGTATGCCAATGATATATAGCCATTTAAGTGCTGATCCGGCAATAACCTAACCTAAATTTCTTCCCTCCCTGTATTTTATTCCCACATTAGTATTGCTAAGCCTGAAGCAACATCAGATCACAACACTACATCCAGAGGCTTGTACAGTAGCCATTATGCATAATTAGTGCATCGGTTTATATGCTTCCCTTCTTACCCTGACACACACCCACCACACTGGGCTCATTAGAGCGCATCATATTTTTCCATTGCTCCAGAGTTCAGTCTTAAATGCCCAACCAAACCGGTTTTAAAAACCGTTTATTTCATTGCAGGCAGTATGAACCTAAGATATTTCATGACTTGTTGTCTTGTCAAACTTCAACTTCATTTCATTTGTTAGTAAACACCCATTTCTGCAAAGTGTCAAGACCTGTAACACACATTTCCAAAAAAAGTTGGGGATCGGGCAATTTAGGACTAGTAATGAGGTACAGAGAAATCATAAATATCGATTTGACAAGAGATGATTGGGTGATTTGTTGTAATCATGATGTGGTATGAAACCAGTATCCCCAATTTGTCAACAGTTTGGATGAGAAAATGGTTGAAATGTTAAAAAGCAATGTTTCTCAAAGGGACAAGGGATTTACTTTGGCAAACCTTCAAAAATGCCATGTAAGTCTTTAGTGTGCATTGTCCAGAAGTGGCATTGACTTCTCTTGGCTTGGAGGCATCTATGATGAATCATCACACAGTGGAGAACCTGTATTGTGGTCAAATCAGTATTTCAGATCTTTTTTGAAGAAATGGATGCTGTGTGGGGCGTGGCAGAGTGGCCTCTGTGGGTAGCACTGTCGCCTAACAGCGAGAACGTCCCTGGGTTTGATCCCATATGGCGTGGTTTCTGGGGTCCTTTCTTGTGGAGTCTGGCATGGCCCTGGTGGTCTGTGTGGGTTTACTCCTGGTACTCCGGTTTCCCTCCCACAGATTCCAAGACATGTTTAGGTTAATTTGATTATGCTGAATTGGCCCTAGTGTGTGAGGTGTGGTATGGGTGTGTGAGTGTGTGTGCCCTGTGATGGATTTGCTCTTGTCTAGGATTGGTCCTGCCTTGCACGCTGTGCTGCTGAAAACTGGGCGTTAAGTGTTGTTGTGAGAGGGAATGGCAACATTACAAAGGTAGTAAATGCTTTATCGTCCCCTTTAACTTTTTTGGAATGTTTTTTTTGCAGGTTTGAAATGCAGGAATGGATGAAATATTCACAATGAAATGAAGTTGACCGGCTAAATATGAAATATCTTTGGGTTCATTACTGTCTGCTATGAAATAAAAAGTAAAAGGAAATGTAAGAAACAGTGTTTTGTTCATTGCAATTTCCCATACCCGTCCCAACTTTTTCTGATTTGGGGTTGTCAGGTATTGCCTCATTTGAATCCAAACAACGACGTTTGTGAGTAATGGTGTTGTTTTATATGTGAGTTGGTGTGTGTAACGAATACGTGTGTGTGTGGGGTGTGTGTTGTGTGTGTGTGGGTGTTTGTGTGCTGTGTTTGGTGTGTGTTGTGGTTGTGTGTGTGTGTGTGTGTGTGTGTGTGTGTGTGTGTTGTGTGTGTGTGTTAGAGAGAAACAAGATTGGAATAGCACCCTCTGGTGGTGAATCTCGAGCAGACGGTGGTGAATTTACTCTGTACTCTCCACTGAAGGTTCTGCTGTTTGTGATTCTCATGTCAACCATGCTGGTACTCATGTACTTCTTCTATAAGTACCTGGGTGAGTCAAAAAAATCACACAATGCATCCTCACCAATGTTGGTGCTGTTTGATCGCTTGATTCTGATTGGCTGACTTGTGGTTACAGTGTAGTGATCATTTGGTGATCTTCTGTCTTGTCGTCGGCTCTTGGACTGTACAGCTGCTTCGAGGCTCTGCTGAAAACGCCGTGGGGGTGCAGCAAACTCAAGTACACACACAAACCAACACGTTCATATGCGCGCGCGCACCCACACAAAAAGAGATATTCACCACAAACTTTACACTGTGTGTTATTTTTTGTCAGTGTGTCATGTTGCGAGAGAGAAGCGTTTTTTCCATCAGGAATCTACTGATAACTGCAGTGGTGTATTACTCTGGCTGTGGTGTGGGGGGTGTACCGCAACGAGGACAGGTAACATACATGCACACCCTCTCTCACACCAACAACACACACACACACACACACACACCCACACACACACACACACGTCGTCAGCATCACAGATGGATGGTTTGATTTACTGAAGAATGCCTGTGTGTCTCCGTCCATGGTGTGTGCATGTGTGCATAGTGTGGATCTGGATCCTGCAAGATCTTCTGGGTGTAGCTTTTCTGTCTGAAACTTCATGAAGACCATCACTCGCTCCAATTTCAAGGTACTGAAACCATGTGACTGATTAGTTTTTAAACCCCTTTCTAGAAGGTCAGTAGGGTTTTTACAAGTTCTCAGAACTTAATAAACCTTTTAAGGAGGTGTTTCAACAGTGAGGCTAAGCTTGTTCCCTGCAGACTCTTTACTAGAGATCAGCGACCGATCGAATCGGGCAGTGAACCCGAATTGGCCGGTTTTCAGTGTGATCGGCCAATCAGTTTTATATAAAACGATTCAATATTTAGTCATACTTGCACCGTATGTAAATTAAAAAAATTTCACAATGTACAGTCTGAAGCTGGTGGTGTATGTATTTTGCCTCTTGCTGCAGTTTGTTTTTCCTTGTGTGTAACTTCAGTCATGCGCTCTTTAGGTAGGTCACTAGCTTGATTTGTGGCACACTTCATGCACTCAGTGCACACATGCAGGAATCTATCCTACCTGACTAGGTGATGCAGTTAACACATGAACTCTTAAGGTGGGTTTTTGACTGCGTTTTGCAAAGTGAGTGGCATACTCGGTAATGTCAGCTCGCACATTATTTAAACAACAATTAAGATATTATCATAGATAGTACATATCGCACATTCCTACTCTCAACATTATCCATAATTCATTTACATTTACAGCATTTAACAGACACCCTTATCCAGAGCGACTTACAATTGGTACAGTCTTACAATCCAAGAAATTGTGGATTGTGGATCTTGCTCAAGGAACAAACAGTAGCAGAGGTGGGATTTGAACCCTGGACCTTCTGGTCCACAGTCCAGTACCTTAACCACTAGACTACCACAGTCCCACAGATGAAATTTTTTAACGTAGTGGTACCTTCACATCAAGTCTGATGGGTGCTTTTGTCTAAACTCTCTGAAAACGCGAAAAGGAATATGGTCTAAAACATCATCAGATTTCTGATGATCATCAAAAGTCCTAAAAGTAGATAGAGAACCCAGTTAAACAAATGAGACAAATACTTATACTTTGTCATTTATTTATAGCGGAAAATGATCCAATATTACATATTAGTGAGTGGCAAAAGTATGTGAACCTTTGCTTTCAGTATCTGGTGTAACTGTTGATCAGTCCTGCACACCGGCTTGGAGGAATTTCAGCCCATTCCTCCGTACAGAACAGTTTCAACTCTGGGATGTTGGTGGGTTTCCTCACATTAACTGCTCACTTCAGGTCTTTCCACAGCATTTTGATTGGATTAAGGTCAGGACTTTGACTTGGCCATTCCAAAACATTAACTTAATTCTTCTATAACCATTCTTTGGTAGAATGACTTGTGTGCTTAGGGTCATTGTCATCCTGCATGATCCACCTTCTCTTGCGATTCAGTTCATGAACAGATGTTTTGATATTTTCCTTTAGAATTCTCTGCAATAATTCAGAATTCATTGTTCCATCAATGACGGCAAACTGTCCTGGCCCAGATGCAGCAAAACAGGCCCAAACCATGATACTACCACCACCATGTTTCACAGATGGGATAAGGTTCTTATGCTGGAATGCAGTGTTTTTCTTTCTCCAAACAGAACGCTTTTCTTTTAAACAAAAAAGTTCTATTTTGGTGTCATCCGTCCAAAAAACATTCCTCCAATATCCTTCTGGCTTGACCATGTGATCTTTAGCAAACTGCAGAGGAGCAGCAATGTTCTTTTTGGAAAGCAGTGGCTTTCTCCTTGCAACCCTGCCATGCACACCATTGTTGTTCAGTGTTCTTCTGATGGTGGACTCATGAGCATTAACATTGGACAATGTGAGAGAGGCCTTCAGTTGCTTAGGTGTTACCCTGGGGGCCTGGGGGTGACTTCGCCAACTATTACACGCCTTGCTCTTGGATCTTTGTTGGTCGACCACTCCTGGGGAGGATAACAATGGTCTTGAATTTCATTTGTACACAATCTGTCTGACTGTGGATTGGTGGAGTCCAAACTCTAGATATGGTTTTGTAACCTTTTCCAGCTTGATGAGCATTAACAACTTTCTGAGGTCCTCAGAAATATCCTTTGTTCGTGCCATGATTCACTTCTTACAAAAGTGTTGTGAAGAGCAGACTTTGAATAGATCGCTTTTCTTTTTAAATAAAACAGGGTGCCCACTCACACCTGATTGTTCATCCCATTGATTGAAAATACCTGACTCTAATTTCACCTTCAAATTAACTGATAATCCTAGAGATTCACATACTTTTGCCACTCACTAATATGCAGTATTGGATAATTTTCCTCAAAAAATAAAGGATCAAGTATAATATTTTTTCTACTTTTAGGACTCAATGCAGAAATATAGAAAATTGTAAAGGGTTCACAAACTTTCAAGCACCACTGTACATGTGTTCTTTTTCAAGACTTGATGTTAATTTTTTTTTTTTTGTCTGTGAAAAACGGACACGGTGTGAAAAAGCCTTTACTCTTTCTGTATTCTGGATATTCGCATTGTGAGTTACTGAAGGTTGTTTCATTTCTGTGTTCTCTGGTGTAGATCTGTGTGATCCTGCTCAGTCTCCTGCTGGTGTACGACGTCTTCTTCGTCTTCATCACGCCCTTCTTCACAACTGTGAGTGTTGCCTGTTACACCACAGACTGTAAGACATGTTTTACATCACATTCTAACGTGTGTGTGTGTGTGTGTGTGTGTATGTATATAGAATGGAGAGAGCATCATGGTGCAGGTTGCTTTGGGTCCAGATGCAGGAGGAAAGGGGGTAAATATGACTCAAATATGTGTTAATATAACATTGTTAATGTAATATTCCATGTGGCATGTTAGTGTGTCATTAACATACCTGGCTGTGTTTGTGTGTGTGTGTTTTAGGGCAGTGGTAATGTGGGGATTCCAGGTGATGATTCACCATCTTATGAGAAAGTAAGCCTTCATGGTGTTCCACACACAGAACATGGCCAAAATCAGTACTATTTGCTCCTATCAGAGCTTCAGTCCTACTGCTTCAGATTTAGATGTTAGAACATGATGCAGATTCTCGTCATTCAGCTACAGGAGCATTACACGATGTTGATGTTGTACTGGTGTTGGTGATGGGCACTTTTATTTCTTGACTTTCCTTGAGTCTGTGGCGTAAGAGTTTGACTCGGGTCTCTGCCGTGTGAGTCAAGTCTCGAGCCTGTAGAGTACTAGTCCAAATCTAGCAAATCCGAGTCGAGTCTCAAGTCTCTGGTGGGCAAAAATTGAACTCGGACACCAGAAACTTGACTAAGACATGGGACTTAATTCCTACTCCTGCCAGAAACTCAATTGTACATGTATAACAGAAACTCAAATCTCGACTCTGACTCCCATTCCCATGACTTGCCTGGCAGAGACCCGAGACTCGAGACTCGAATTCGTACTCGCACACCAGAGACTCTGATGCATTCAATCTGGATTTGCACACCTCAGACTGGAGACTTGGCTCAGCCTCGCATGGCAGAGACTCGATTCATACTCACAAGCCATGGACTTTTAAACTGGAATTAAACTCACACGCCACAGACAGGACTTGGACTTGCATGCCGCACACGTGAGACTAAGGATGCCACAATACCAGAAGTTTAGTAGTAGGTACTATACCGCTAAAATTCTACGATTCTCCATAGCGATTTTGATACCACATCAAAAAATAAACCATGATAATGCTGGTTTATGATTTCTCTAAATTCAGTGTAGATTTTTCAGAATTTCTGTGTACATTAAATAAATTCTACTCCGTAACTGGTATCTGGGGTTCAACTGTTGAGTCATTTGTTTGAATCCACGCTTTTCTACAATGTAGATGAAAACTTGTTCTGTGCATATAAATTCAGCAACTGCCCTATCCGGTGTCCTTGCTTCATGTGAGTTTGTCATATTTTCTATGATTTTGAAATGTTTTGGAGATGGTTTACTGTGCTTTCCTGCTCAACATGCTCCCCATGTTGATGCTTTGTAAAGACAATTAGGAGAATTCAGTTTTCAGTTCAGTGTGGATTGCAGAAAATGCTCGATCAGTTCAAACCCAGATACCATCTACCAAGTAGAAATTATTTCATGTACACAGACATTTGCACATATGGGATCTTTACCCACAAAGACTGCAGCGTTGCTGTGATTTATTTTTTTATTTTTTGCATTTTAAACTCTACTCGAATGTATTTATTGGAAAAAAAAATCTACTGTAAATCTACTGTGGCATTCTGTGGTTTCAGTTATGGCGTTATTTTGCATCTTGCTCACTAGGCACTCGAGACTCGATTCGCACTCGAACTTGACCTTGCATGCTGGAGACCTGACTCGGACTCACTCGCTAGTGACAGAACACAAACACAAACCTGGTGTTTGGTACAAGAGATTAGATCTCCTAGAATGTCGACCTCTAAGAGGGTGCATTCAGATTTCACAGGACTGACTTTTCTGAGTCTCATAACGTATGTTTGTTTGTGTAGCTGCCTGTGGTGATGCGTATTCCAAGACTTACAGCCTGGGCTCAGAACCTGTGTGAGATGCAGTTCTCCATCCTCGGCTATGGTGACATCATCATACCAGGTTAGTTAGTGACAGCACCTGAACACACACTGCTGTGTGTGTGTGTGTGTGTGTGTGTGTGTGTGTGTGTGTGTGTGTGTGTGTGTGTGTGTGTGTGTGTGTGTGTGTGTAGCATGAGTAACTGGTGCATATCTCTATGCAGGCCTGTTGGTGGCGTACTGTCACAGGTTTGATGTTTGGGTTGGCAGCCCGAAAAGAATCTACTACGTGGCTTGCACTATCGGTAACTACAGCGAGCAAATATGACACGGAACTTCTACTGCTGATGTGTTGTGCATATTTGTATTCAGTGTTTGTGTGTGTGTAGCGTACTGCCTGGGACTGGTGGTAACCTTCGTGGTGATGTTGTTGAGCAAAATGGGACAGCCGGCTCTGCTCTACCTCGTTCCCTTCACCCTGATAACCAGCGCAGTCATCGCTTGGAGACGCAAAGAGTTCAAGCAGTTCTGGGCAGGAACCACCTACCAGGTGAGTTTGTCTGATCCATGTACAGGAGGCCTGGTGTGTCATTTTAAGTGTTACAGTGGGGCAAAAAAGTATTTAGTCAGCCACTGATTGTGCAAGTTCTCCTACTTAGAAAGATGAGAGAGGTTTGTAATTTTCTTCATAGGTACACTTCAACTATGAGAGACAAAATGAGGAAAAAAAATCCAGGCAATCACATTGTAGGATATTTAAAGAATTTAATTGTAAATCTTGGAAAATAAGTATTTGGTCACCCACAAACAAGCAAGATTTCTGGCTTTCACAGATCTGTAACTTCTTCTTTAAGAAGCTCTTCTGTCCTCCACTCGTTACCTGTATTAATGTCACCTGTTTGACCTTATCTTTATATAAGACACCTGTCCACAGCCTCAAACAGTCAGACTCCAAACTCAATCATGTCCAAAACCAAAGAGCTGTCGACGGACACCAGGAGGAAAATTGTAGACCTGCAGCAGGCTGGAAAGAGTGAATCTACAATAGGCAAGCAGGTTGATGTGAATAACTCAACTGTGGGAACAATTGTAGGAAAATGGAAGACATACAAGACCATTGATAATCTCTCCCTCGATCTGGGGGCCCCCCACGCAAGATCTCATCCCGTGGGATCAAAATGATCATGAGAACGGTGAGCAAAAATAAAAGAACTACACGGAGGACCTGATGAACATGACCCTGCAGAGACGACGTGGGGACCAAAGAAACAAAGGCTGCCAATCAGTACACACTATGCCGAGAGGGACTCACATCCTGCAGTGCCAGGCGTTGTCCCACTGCTTTAAGCCAGTACAGTCCAGGCTCGTCTGAAGTTTGCCAGAGAGCATATGGATGATCCAGAAGAGGATTGGGAGAATATCAATGTGGTCAGATGAAACCAAAATAGAACTTTTTGGTAAAAAAACTCAAACACTTGTCGTGTTTGAGGAAGAATGCTGAGTTGCATCCCAAGAACACCATACCTACTGTGAAGCATGGGGGTGAAAAACATCATGCTTTTGGGCTGTTTTTCTTGCAAAGCGGACAGCACGACTGATCCGTGTTAAGGGAAGACAATGAACGGAGCCATGTATCGTGAGATTTTTAAGCCAAAATCTCCTTCCATCAGTGAGAGCATCGAAGATGGAACGTGGCTGGGTCTTCCAGCATGACAATGATCCCAAACACACATAACCGCTCGGGCAACAAAGGAGTGGCTCCCTTGAAAAGCATTTCAAAGCTCCTGGTCTCCAGACCTCAACCCCATAGGAAATTTGTGGAGGGGAGTTGAGAGTTCGTGTTGCCCAGCGACCGCCCCCAAAACATCACTCTCACCTGACTCTAGAGGAGATCTGCATGGAAGGGAAGAAAATACAAAATTGCAGCTACAGTGTGTGCAAAGCTGGTGAAGACTTACAGGAAACGTTGACCTCTGTCATTGCCAACAAAGGTTATGTTACAAAGTATTGAGTTGAACTTTTGTTATTGACCAAATACTTATTTTCCACCATAATTTTACAATTAAATTCTTTAAAATCCTACACATGAGATTTCCTGGATTTATTTTTCTCATTTTGTCTCTCATAGTTGAAGTGTACCTATGATGAAAATTACAAACCTCTCTCATCATTCTAAGTAGGAGAACTTGCACAATCAGTGGCTAACTAAATACTTTTTTGTCCGACTATTTCACACCTAACTGTACCTTGCTTCTGCCCTGTGTTCAGAAGCGTATCGATTACAGAAACCATCCTGCTGTCCTTGTTTCGAATAAGACTCCTCTTATTAAAACCTTTACCAGAGATGTAACAACGATGTACCAGCTTGGAGGCAAGAGTGTCCACGGTTGAGTTTCCGTGTCACATGCAGATATACTGTATCTTGTATCTGTAGCCTCAAGTTAAGCAAGCTTACACAGGTTAGACATGATGGTTCAGTCCGTGTTAGAAGCATCTTGATGAGACTCCTGTTGTTTAGGAAGCCTAAGTTTGGGTAAGAAGCTTTAAGTTCTCCAGTTATGAGGCTTGAAACCTATGATGTCCGGATGGTGAGAGCAATGATCCAATTAGATATTCTTATTCTGTAATGCAGAAACAGCTGCTGATTGTGCAGGATTGTAGGTTTCTGTTACTGTAAACTTTAGGGGTGTAACGATGTGTCATGACGACAATGTCACAGTGTGCATCTATATAATGTCACATGTTCTGTTTATTACACCATCTGATACAGTTGCATTTTTGAACACCATGGGCCGCAATCATACGCCATGGTCCCATTCGCGTTGTGTAATAAATACATGTTATTTTGAATTGTTATTCTTCAGAAATGAAAAAGGAATGTTTACACTCGGTTATTTAATACAGTCTTATTCGCAACTGGTCGACGCATTTTGGAACTCGTTGTTTGTTTGGCACTCGGCGCACTTGCTACAACTTGTATGGATTGAGGCATGTGACTCGTATGTCCTTTCCAGCCGAAACAATAGCTCTTGTTCTAGTGCAGTGCAGCTGAAATCCGCTGTAAACATTCTCTTGTTTTTTTTACTTTTACATAGAAGTCACCATGGGTCCTAAAAAGGTTAGTGATACTAGCCAACCCAAAAGTAAACCCATGGTGCTTAAAAAGAGGTGATAATGAAATATGAGAGTGGTAAGTGAAATGAATGTATTTATTTATTTTTTTCCTTTGTACAGTGGTGTGAAAAAGTGTTTGCCCCCTTCCTGATTTCCTATTTTTTTTTGCATATTTGTCACACTGAAGTGTTTTGGAACATCAAACCAATTTAAGTATTAGTAAACACACAAGTAAACACAAAATGCAGTTTTTAAATGAAGGTGTTTATTATTAAGGCAGAAAAAAAAATCCAAACCTTCATGGCCCTGTGTCAAAAAGTTATTGCCTCCCCCCCCTTGTTAAAACATAAGTTAACTATGGTTTTTCACTTCTGAGTACACTGTCTTTAGCCACACCCAGGCCTGATTATTGCCACACCTGTCTTCAGTCAGGACATCACTTAAATAGGACCTGCCTGACAAAGTGAAGTACATCAAAAGATCCTTAAAAGCTACACATCATGCCGAGATGTAAAAGAAATTGAGGAACAATTGAGAAAAACAGTAATTGAGATCTATCAGGCTGGAAAGGGTTATAAAGCCATTTCTAAAGCTTTGGGACTCCAGCGAACCACAGTGAGAGCCATTATCCACAATTGGCGAAGACATGATACAGTGGTGAACCTTCCCAGGAGTGGCCAGCCGACCAAAATTACCCCAAGAGCGCAGCGACGACTCATCCAAGAGGTCACAAAAGACCCCACAACAACATCCAAAGAACTGCAGGCCTCACTTTCCTCAGTTAAGGTCAGCGTTCATGTCTCCACCATAAGAAAGAGACTGGGAAAAAAGACGGAAACCACTGCTGAGCAAAAAGAACATTAAAGCTCGTGTTTTGTAGAACACATCTTGATGATCCCCAAGTCTGTTGGGAAAACATTCTGTGGACTGACGAGACAAAAGTTTAACTCTTTGGAAGGTGTGTGTCCCATTACATCTGGCGTAAAAGTAACACAGCATTTCAGAAAAAGAACATTATACCAACAGTGAAATATGGTGGTGGTAGTGTGATGGTCTGGGGCTGTTTTGCTGCTTCAGGACCTGGAAGACTTGCTGTGATAAATGGAACTATGAATTCTGCTGTCTACCAAAAATCCTGAAGGAGAATGTCCGGCCATCTGTTCGTGACCTCAAGCTGAAATGAACTTGGGCAGGACAATGATCCAAAACACACCAGCAAGTCCGCCTCTGAATGGCTGAAGGAAAACAAAAGGAAGACTTGAGTGACCTAGTCAAAGTCCTGACCTGAATCCTACTGAGATGCTGTGGCCGTTCATGCTCGAAAACCCTCCAATGTGGCTGAATTACAACAATTCTGCAAAGATGAGTGGCCAAAATTCCTTCACAACGCTGTAAAAGACTCATTGCAAGTTATCGCAAACGCTTGGTTGCAGTTGTTGCTGCTAAGGGTGGCCAAACCAGTTATTAGGTTTAGTTGGCAATCTTTTTTTCAGACGGGGCCATGTTGGTTTGGATTAACGACGAGTACCAAGACACCACTGTATAGTGGAATCTTGGAATTCAAATTAATTGGTTATGGGAGGCCGTTCGAATTTGGATTTGTTCGAAGTCAGAATCCAGTTAATTTCAGACACAACCTGAGGCTGTCATATGCGTACAGGTTTTATTGATGTTGAAAGTCTGAAGTTTTGTTTGAATTTGGTGGCAAAAAGTTTTCGAACGGACCGTTTGATGTCTGAATTGGTCGAATGAAGAAGCTTTTGTATTCCAAGGTTCCACTGTGTATGGTATATGGTGAAGCTACAATAGAACATTTGATTTACAAATTTAAACCTCTGTGTCTGTTTATTTCTTTAATTGCAAATGACAAGTTTTTTTTTGTTTAAAAGCTTATTCAAGAAAGTGTGCATTGTTTTGCATTGTTTACACTTCAGAGATTAAAAAAAGTAAGAAAATTGAATTGTAAGCTCAGTATCATGAATCAAATCGAATCCTGAGCAGAGTGTATCGCTACACCCCTAGTAGACTGTCCATAGATGAACAGATGGTTGGCTCTCGTTGCCTGTGTGTTGTGTGTTGCAATCAGCCAGGATGTCTTGTCCTGTGATTAACTAGTGGTTAACAAAGTTAACGTGGCAGCATAACCAGTCCATTTGTACAGTGCATGTGGTGTTTGTGAGGAACCATTATGTCTGATTATGATCTCCATCAGGTTTTGGACTCTGCACAGGAACCTTTAATACCAGGTGGGCTTTTACCTTTTGTCCCGTCATACCTGCACCACTGCTCCTGCTCTTCCATACGCACTGTGTATGCTTTTTAGCTTTTTTTAACTGCTTTTCTGCTGAATCAACGTTTACTAACCCCAACCGTCCTCCCTAACAACGTTTCTTCATCCACACGGTTGTTTTTAAACCTGGACCGAAATGTGCTGCTCTAGAACATCTGCAGCTAAGCTATACAACAATCCGCCGCTCCATGCTGTCACTGTTGTGTCCAACCTGGCCCCTAGGGGTGCTGTTGCTTTTTGGGGCAGCATGGTGTGGTTTGTGTAATCCTCATGGCTCCCTGTCTTCTGAGAATCTTTGTGATCCCACCTATTGTGGCTTTGGATGTTAATGATAATGCTAACATGAGTGTCTGCTGAAATTCTTGATTGTCTTCTTGATTTATTCTTCAGTACAAAGCTTCAGTACAAAAATGGGGTAAATGAATGAGGGAATGGAACACAGCCATGCTCTCCCTTATTAGGGGTCCAAGCACCAAGGTATTTTTATAGCATTTAGTAGATGCTCTTGTCCATACCAGCATACAGAATTACTTTGTGTAGTCCCACTTACGATATTTTGAGTTTTCGATGGGAATATGATAATACACATACATACACATTCAGCCGAAACCGTACTCTGAATTTAGAATTTCTACTTTTCCCTGGGCAAGTAATGCGCAGTATGTTACTATCTCATACTCTCCCGTGCTAAATGAGGAAATCCGCTATGCGTGATGTAGGGATTCACAAGGCGGGAGTGATGAGCGCTGGGAAATGTAGTGAGGAAAAGCCATGGTCATGAGTGATTATTTTTGTACATTTCATGAGATGTTCAATACGATTTATTATAAAGTAAGCTGTGTGTTAATGATTTTGCCCAGCTGTAGGTTAATGTACGTGTTTTAAGCATCTTTAAGTTCAGCTCCTCTATGATATATACAGTACATATTAAACTCCTCAGTTTACAATAAATTCAACTGTCGGAATGCATCCCATCATAAATCTGTAACTAACTGTAGACATTACTTTTTCTAGCACAAATGGCTAACAGCTCAAGAACATCATTCAACTTGAAGCCTGCTGCTTTTTTGTAAATAATTTGAATGCGCAGGTCCAGTATCAGTCTTTGCTTAAGTACAGAGTGTAAAAGCTAGCCTGTTATTCCAAGGCTAGAAAAGACAGGTCAACCAGGTCTAAGGAGGAACGTTCAAGAAGACTCAGAACAGACGAAAGTTTGGCTGGGTTGTAATCTGTGACTAGATTACAAAGAATGGGTTAATTACGAAAACTTTGTAAAACAAATAAGATTGGCGTCAAGCTGTAATCTTCGTGCTACGAGTACAGGTGCTTGGACCTCGATGTTAGCTTGCATCTGTGTTTAACTGTTATATTTAGTTTATTTAAGGGGTGTAATGATGCATCATGACGCAAAAGTGTGACGATGTACATCATGGGACAAGGACTATGCTTTTTGCAACTGCGTTTTTGAAAACCAGAAGGTTCCCATACAGTGGTGCTTGAAAGTTTGTAAACCCTTTAGAATTTTCTATATTTCTGTATAAATATGACCTAAAACATCTTCAGATTTTCACACAAGTCCTAAAAGTAGATAAAATTAAACAAATGACAGAAAAAATATTATACTTGGTCATTTACTTATCGAGGAAAATGATCCAATATTACATATTAGTGATTGGCAAAAGTATGCGAACCTCTGCTTTCAGGACCTCCCTGTGCAGCAATAACTGTAGCTATAAGTTTCCTCTAACTGTTGATCAGTCCTGCACACCGGCTTGGAGGAAGTTTAGCCCATTCATCCATACAGAACAGCTTCAACTCTGGGATGTTGGTGGGTTTCCTCACATTAACTGCTCGCATCAGGTCCTTCTACAACATTTCGATTGGATTAAGGTCAGGACTTTGACTTGGCCATTCCAGAACTTTAACTTTATTCTTCTTTAATCATTCTTTGGTAGAATGACTTGTGTGCTTAGGGTCGTTGTCTTGCTGCAATACCCACCTTCTCTTGAGATTCAGTACATGGACAGATGTCCTGACATTTTCCTTTAGAATTTTCTGATAGAATTCAGAATTCATTGTTCCATCAATGATGGCAAGCCGTCCTGGCCCAGATGCAGCAAAACAGGCCCAAACCATGATACTACCACCACCATGTTTCACAGATGGGATAAGGTTCTTATGCTGGAATGCAGTGTTTTTCTTTTTCCAAACATAACGCTTTTCTTTGAAACCAAAAAGTTCTATTTTGGTCTCATTTGTCCAGAAGGAGAACATCTTCCAATAGCCTTCTGGCTTGTCCATGTGATCTTTAGCAAACTGCAGAGGAGCAGCAATGTTTCTTTTTGGAGAGCAGTGGCTTTCTCCTTGCAACCCTGCCATGCACACCAATTGTTGTTCAGTGTTTTTCTGATGGTGGGACTCATGAACATTAACATTAGCCAATGTGAGAGAGACCTTTCAGTTGCTTACGAAGAGTTATCCTGGGGTCCTTTATGATCTCGCCAACTATTACACGCCTTGCCTCTTGGAGTGATCTTTGTTGGTCGACCCACTCCTGGGGAGGGTAACAATGGTCTTTGAATTTCCTCCATTTTGGATACACAATCTGTCTGACTGTGGATTGGTGGAGTCCCAACTCTTTAAAGATGGTTTTGTAACCTTTTCCAGCTTGATGAGCATCAAACAACTCATTTTCTGAGGTCCTCAGAAATCTCATTTGTTTGTGCCCATGATACACTTCCACAAACATGTTGTGAAGAGCAGACTTTGATAGATCCTTGTTCTTTAAATAAAACAGGGTACCCACTTGCACCTGATTGTCACCCCATTGATTGAAAACACCTGAGTGACTCTATTTTCACCTTCAAATTAACTGATAATCCTAGAGGTTCAACATACTTTTGCCACTCACTAATATGTAATACTGGATCATTTTCCTCAAAACAATATAATCAGCAAGTATAATATTTTTGTCTCATTTGTTTAACTGGGTTCTCTTTATCTACTTTTAGGACTTGAATGAAAATCTGATGATGTTTTAGGTCATATTTATGCAGAACTGTAGAAAAATTCTAAAGGGTTCACCAACTTTCAAGCACCACTGTACCGTATATATTGTCTCTATTAGCCTTATTCAAAACTTATTGTAATTTATTTTAATTGCAGGGGACTTACTTAAACAATTAAAGAAAACAATCATTTATACAAGAAAGGGACACTTTTTTTGAATTGTTTCTTCTTCAGAAATAAAAAAGGGAATGTTTTCACTCATTGTTTAATATATGATGGTACCATGGAACATTTTGTTTACTAATTTTAAAAACTGTTTGTTATTAATTTTTAAAACGTAATCTCTTTTAATTGCAGCGGACTAAAGTGTTTTTTTTTGTTGTTGTTTTTAAAAACTCGTACAAGAAAATGTGCATCATTTTGCAATTTTTACACTTTAAAAATAAAAATGGAATGTCGTTTATCGACTGTCTTATTGTGAAAAGATTGAATTGTGGATTTGTGGTACCATGAGTTGATACAAATCGCGAGCAGTGTGTGTCTTTACATCCCTATTATGTTTAGATAATTGTGTGTTCTAGTTTTTGGGGCAGAGACTTAAAATGGAAGAGGCTCCACCCCAAATTCTAATAATGAAAGGTTTAACCTTTGTTTTGGAAACCAGCTCTTATAGTTTAACCCTGTCTCTGTCTCTGTCTCTGTCTCTGTCTCTGTCTCTGTCTCTCTCTCTCTCTCTCTCTCTCTCTCTCTCTCTCTCTCTCTGTCTCTCTGTCTCTCTCTCTCTGTCTCTCTGTCTCTCTCTCTCTCTCTCTCTCTCTCTCAGACGGAAAGCCTGAACGTCCTGGAGAAGTGAGGAATTGCTGATTGATCAGATTCAGCTGTGTGTGCGCGTGTTTGAGAGTTTTTTTACTCGGAACTAGGGAGTGTGTGTGCGCGTGAGTGTGATTTTTAATTAATGCCATATTAATCTCTATAGTAAAGGTCGTAATCAGTTAATCGGGCTCCTCCCACTCCTGCATTAACACTAGTCAGGGTGTATATCAGTGCTGACAGTAAGTAGATTCTAAAATACACGCACAGTCTGAAAAGTCCAGAACCTATACTTGGTATTCATGAAGTTGAAAGTCCATCGCATAGCCCTGAAATTCCACCACCCCACCCCTTCAAGAACTGGTGTTTCTAGCAGGTGGTTCTTAATTTTGAGCCCTTGGAGCTGTGTTTCCCAGCTGGTGTTTGGAAAGCTTATAGAAAGCGTGTAGACCACATAGAGCCCAGAATAAGGTGCACTGCAGCTCGTGGACTTCCTGTAGAGCTTGTGAGTCTGAGAGTCCGGTGGGTGCTGATTCTGGGGCACCAGCCTCTGCCAAAGACTGCATAAAACACAGCTCTGGTTTTACCCAAGCACAGCACAACCAATGCATCATACAGTTCAAGCAAATGGGGCTTAGGGCCCAACAGTGACAGCTTAACAATGTTGGGACTTCATTAGTCCAGGATTTCACCACTAACTCAGTCCAACACCTCTGGACTCTCAGACTTCAGGTCCCTTCATGTTGACCTAAGTAGTTAAACTCATTTGGAAACTCACACTGACATGGAGAACGTGCCAAACTCCACACAGACAGTGCCAGGAGATGTGTTAGCAGAGACAGTAGGATCGTGTACAGCATCAACAGGCTGTGACCCCACACTGTGGCTTTCTGAACATCTCAGGTATCTGAATCCTCTGACAATCGGCACCACCCACATAGCTAGCATTAGCATCGGACCGGGTGTTAATGCGGAGTGGATATTGGTGTCCTTTTTTAAATCATCGCTGCTTTAATCTTCTTTTCTTTATACACAATAAAGATGATCAAATACAAACACTTGTCTGTTTTATTATTAGTTATTATTGATGTTATGAATGTTATTTTAAATTTTGTATTATATTAATTTTTACAATTACTGTATATTCAATTTTTGATGATCATTATTGATATGAAAGGTATTAATTAATGTATATTCTTATATTTAGTATTATTCAAATGAGTATTTTGAATAATTTAGTTGTTGTTGTTATTATTATTGTTATTTATTGGTATGTTTCATTTTTTTTATACTTTCATATATAAAAGTGCTTAATCCAGTTGAGGGTCGTGGGGGGAGTCGAGACATAACTCGCAAGACAGGGTGCCAATACAATGCCAACTGACATTAGGACGCGTTATTCCGTTGACCTCAGACTTTGAAATGGGGGAGGAAAAGGAAGTTCGTGAAGGAAACCCACACAGACAAGGAGAGTCCGGGATGAGAATCGAACCTGGGGCCTCTGGACCTGTAAGATGACAGCTCTAACCACTGCACCCCATGCTGCCATTATTATTATTATTTTGAAGTGCTGAGTTTATCTGGGTAAAAACTTTGTTTCAGGTTTTTTAGACTGTAAATCACAAACGAATGTCCTTTCATTATATATTAACGACATACACAATATAATAGAACAGTATTAAAAACTGCAGGTCTAACCAATCAGATTTTCTGTTGCGGAATTTATAGGAAGAAGCTCATATTTTTATCATGTATAATTCTGAGACGTTTGGTTGCCTGACATTTAGTCTTGGATTAAATTACATTATGAGTGTGATTATTTAGTTTAGGATTAAGGCTGTAAGATTAATCTCGATTTTGGAGACTGACCCCTGAGCTTAAAAATGGTCAGTGTGATGATGTACATGGGCCGAATAATGAATTCAGTCCCTTTAAAAGCCCCTTTCATGTGCTCCAACGGACCCTGTGTGCATGGGTACAGTCGCCCCCACCCCAGGCCGGTGACCTACCCATATGTTGCATTGTTGTAACCTTTGACATAGTAATGGTTTATGAAGACGTGCAGGAATGCGTTGTGTTTAACTTGCACGTGTAGAAAATTAACAAAACTTGAAATGTGCCCGGAATACCCTAACTTTTGCACTTTTGGCTTTTGTACCTGAAGTATCGGATCAAACCTGAAAACCGAAAACCACCTGAAAAAGTAGCAGGTGTTTTAAGCAAAACATCACATTGGTAGGTGGCACTGCAGTGCTGTTTCACAGCCAGGATACGCTTTATTTCTTATAAAACAGCTGCTGCATTGTTATTACGTTTATACTGTTTACAAAAGCTGCTATAGAGCTTATCCAAATATAATTTATAGTCAGGTATTTCAACAGAAGTAAGATTTGATTGATAATATAGTCTTACCTCGTTATCTAGCCTACCTTTGTTTCTTGGCTATTTTGGTCAGAGGCGAGTTTGGTGACTTAACGAGGTCACAAAAAACTAGACAAAGGCAGTGACATTTTTACCTGATATTGACATAATGTGTCTTCAGCATAAATGGACACTCAACAGACAAGGTTATACCAAAGCTAGTAATACACTCGGATCAGGGCCAGTTTAGTATACTGCTCAAAAATATAAAGGGAACACTTGGAGTTATATTGTGTTGTTTAAGTGTTCCCTTTATTTTTTGAGCAGTATATAATCAGTTAAGCTGGTTTATGTCTTTGGACTCTGGGAGGAAACCAGTGTACACAGAGTAAACCCACGCGGACATGGTTAGGACCCAGACTGCTACACCTGGGATCAAACAAAAGACCTTGACCTTGTGAAATGACAGTGCTACTCACAGAGCAACTGTGCCGCTCCTGGTGACTTAACTGGGTGGTATTTCATTGCTGGCAAGACATTTGCAATGTTTCAAGAATGGCGAGGGTGAGAGTGGAGGTTGGCTCCTTTTCGAAGGTAAAGTGCATGGAGTGCAAGTGCATCCATCCTGGCATCACAGGTGGCGAAAGATGGGTTTGGCAAGATAACAGGGCCAAGATAACAAGGTTAGAGTGTAATTCTATCCTGTGAATTTAAGGCATTATTGTTATTACTGCTGAACGATGTTTATAAGCAAAGTTCTATTGTTATTGCTGTTGTTTTTGATGTGGATATAGTTCAAAATAATTGCTATTATTATTGTCTATCATATATATTATTGTTCATTCATTCATTAATTTTCTTATCTGCTTTAGCTTTGCCAGGGTTGCGGGAAAGCTGGTGCCTAGCTGGCAGCACAGGGTGCAAGGTAGTAATAATCCTAGACAGGGCACCAGTCTATCATAGGGCACACACTCACACACTAATGGAACTTTAGAAACACCAGTTAACTTAACCTGCATACCTTTTGAGTGTGGGAGGAAAAAACCCGCACGGGCATGAGGAGAACATGAAAACTCCACACAAGTGGAGTCTGACGCCTCACAGCTCCAGCGTCCCTGGTTTGATCACAACCTCAGACTCCACTTGTGTGTCCTCCCCATGTCTGTGTGGGTTTACTTCGGGTACTCCGGTTTCCTCCCATATTCAAAAGGCATGCACTGCACCACTGTGCCCCCCTATTGTTGTTATTACTATTATTGTGCATATTCTTAATGATATTTTGTGTTTATCGTTTGTTTACTTGGGTACAAAGTTTGTGCACTACTTTTAAAAAGTTTTATTTTATTTTTATAAACTCAGACCACAAACCAGTTTTGTACATTTACTTGTTTAGCGGGCACCCTTACCCAGAGAGACTTATACAGTCTTACATCCAAGGAACTGTGGGTTAAGTCTTGCTCAAGGACCCAAGAGTAGCAGTTTGCCAGAGTTGGGATTTGAACGCTGGCCTTCTAGTCTACAGTGTAGATTTCAGTCTTTTCTTCAGTAATGACATGTAGCGGTGTATTCGTATTTCTTTTGCTAAAATTACTTTAAGAGGGTTTTATTCTGCCTTTGTAATGTCGTCTCAACGCTACATAACTAACCTAGGTGGACTTTGGGTTTGAAATAAAGGTGGAGTGTGTTGCTGAAGCCCCGCCCCCGCACCGCCCATGTGAGCTAGAGTGAGAGTGAGACGAGTGAGGATCAGTGTGAGCGTGAGCAGTATGAGCGCTGGATGTACAGCTACAGCCGGAGCTTTCTCACCGGATACAGCGCGCTCTCCCCGGGAACTGTCCCTCTGCACCGCCGCTGTGGCAGAAGATCGATGGCTGAAAGCCCCGGTGCTCCCGCAGCTCGGCCTCAGTCCTTCTACTGATCAGCATGGTAACGTAGCTGCTCTGCTTCTGTCTGTGTGCGGGCTTCAGTCCGCTTTCTCCCGATGTGTGACTGCCTGCGGGCTGCGAGTCACGTTAGCTTAACTTAGCATAGCTTAGTTTAGGTGATGGTACAGTTTATATTGACAGTTCAGTTTTAAATTCAAGTTCTGCTTTTTTATATGTGTTCATCGTGCTGTTACTAAAAGCACCTATATTGAATGTATTTAATTGTGTTTCTTAATATTTATCTCATCGTGTAACATGTTATTTACCCAAGTGACTGATCGCTGAATCAGACGTGTGTGAGTGTGTTACACACATGTAGATGGAAACGATACACAGTTTTAGAATTAAACATAATATTCTGATTAACTGTGATGCTTTTAAGCTGCACGTCAGAGCTGTCACCCAGCTCGAAGCTAATGCTAACGCTAGCCGGCTGTAGCCACATCTGGTGGCAGCGTTAGCCTGATGTTAGCTAGCTGTCAATACGGTGTAATCCGGGTTTATTATCCTCAGAGCGGCGTGAGAGGGCAATGCTAACAGAGCTGCTAGCCTCTAGCTAAGTAGTTCACATGTACCGTTAGCCTTAGCTCTTATATATCCTCACTGCTGTACGGCTCCCTCTTACCTGTCTGTCTGTGTTTGTCAGTGCGTGTGTGTTTGTCTTGTGTGTCTGTCTCTGTCAGACTAACCTACACACAGACACATATGCAGAGGCGGGTTGGGTGCTAATCTGTCTCTGCGTGTATATGTGCCTCTTGTTGTGTGTATCTGTCGCTGTGTATTTGTAGGTGTTTGTGTCTTCCAGTGTGAACGTGTCTGTCTTTCGGTCTGTCTGCATATGTTTGTGTCACTGTGTTTGTCTGTGTGCCTCAATGCATGTGTTTGTGTCTAGGTGTATGTCTGTCAGTCTGTGCACCTGTGTGTATTTATGTCTGTCTCTGCTTCTCTGTGTGCGTCAGTATCTAGGTGTAGGTCCATGGGACTGTGGTAGCCTAGCGGTTAATGTACTGGACTATGGACCAAAAGGTCCAGTGTTCAAATCCCACCTCTGCCAAGCTGCCACTGTTGGGTCCTTGAGTAAACCCACGATTGCTTGGATTGTAAGATTGTATCAATTGTAAGTCGCTCTGGATAAGGGCGTCTGCTAAATGCTGTAAATGTAAATGTCTGTATGTGTATATGTGTGCGTCTGTGTGTTTGTATATCTGTTGGTATGTCCCAGTCTAAGGTTGGGACGCAAGAGTAAGGAAAGGGGTGAAAGGAAGGGAGAAAACTGTACAACAACTGTACATAGCATAAACACCGATTATATTGACTGAAAAGGGCATCACCAACCACAGCATTGCAGTCTTTTTGATGAACAGTTTCAAGGATAACTAGCCTGGTCAGTGCCAGAGGATGTTTCTCTAAGTCTGGTTTACCCAGCACAGCCTGAAAATACAAAGCCAATTAAGAATCCTCTTTCTGAGTTGAGTCTTATGATTCGGGGGTGATGTAGAGTTATCCTCATCACTCATGGTGCATTTTGCCTCCACAGAGACTAATCCGTCCTTCACACCTTATTCACATACTGGTTCTTTTGTGCACAAGAAGGAATCAGACAGATTGACCACTTCCTTTAATTTCTTTTGTGCACATGTCATCAAACACAGAACTCTCTAACAAATTATCACTATTAGCAATGGGATCTGTCTAGGGCTGTGCAAAAAAAACGATACAGCAATATATCGCTTTACAGTGGTACCTCAGTTCTCAACCACCTCGGAACTTGATGAATACGGTTCTTGAAGCATTTAAACTGGAAAAATTTGTCTCTGTTCTCATCATTTGCTCGGTACTCTGCACATGCCTAAACTTGTATGAGACGAGTCACGAGTTGCTTCAGCCGATAGTCGATTCAGGATTCATTACACGGTGCTTCAGATGTACAATAGCCTTTGCTTAGAGTACAGTACTGCATTCTTAGTGCAGATACATCTCCATGGGTCCTTAAAAGGTTATTTTATAAGAATCAACTGAAAGCAAAACAGGAATTGAATGCTCCAGAACACAGGGTGCAGTTAGCTTAGCAGCTATGCTAATGTAAGTGTTTGTTTTTACGTTTCACTTTCAATCCATTACTCACTAAATTACATTACATTAGAATTACATTACATTAGATTTTGGGAAAACTATTATAAAATATGCTTTGTATTCACCATTTTGGCCAACTATAGGTTAATGCAAGTGTTTTAAACAGTAACTCATCATTACTTGTCATAGGCTCTGCTATAATACAGTATAGACCCCTGTACCAAAAACTTGTTAAACTCCTCAGTTCATTATACATGTAACTTATGGATTTGTCGGAACATATACCCTTCGTAAATCAGGGAGAATTTGTACAATACATCGGCATTAATGCATATAAAGCATGGATTTTCTGTGTGGATTTTCTGGGGGGTCTGGAATGGATTCATTCAATTTGCATTGTTCCTTATGATGATCATTTGCTCGGTACTTGTCGTTTTTGGTTCTCGACATGCCTTCTGAAACGAATTAACAACCAGAACAGAGGTATCAGAGTATTTATTATTGTGATATACTACATCAATTTTCAGCTTAAAATATAGATTTTTTTGAAGGAAGAAAAGACACATTTTAAGTGGGATGTAAACTACAATCTCCGCACCTGTACATGTCGCAGTACTGTGTTTGGACTCAATTTATCCGCTGAATTATCAATGTGATTTATTAAGATTACTCCGATTGTACACGTAACTTGTATTTCAGCTGTTTTTATATTTTCAGTCAACTATGTGGAATATCGCAATACAGTGGTACATCGGTTCTCGCCATTAATTTGTTCCAGAAGGCTTTGTCAAGAACCGAAAACTACGAGTACCCAGCAAATTATTCCCATAAATAAAAATGTACATTGAATGAATCCTTTCCAGGCCCCCAGAAAATCCACACTGTATAAGACATTATATGGAATAATGGAGTTGTATTGTACATGTGCTCCCTAAGTTACGATGGGGATATGTTTCAACATATCCATCAGTATCCAAGTTAAATGTATCATTAACTGAGGAGTTTGTGTGTTTGGTAGAGCGGTCTGTATTACAGGCATACATGTCCTATTAATAGCGTATGATGAGTAAACACTTAGACTAACCTGCATTTGGCCAAAATCATTAACACAAAGCTTATTTTATAATAAAGTGTTAAAATCTCATGTAATTTAGTGGAGTAATGGATTGAGTGAAAGTGAAAAGCGAAAGCAAAACACTATTGATGAACTCTGGGCACTAGCATAGCTGCTAATGCTAACTGCAGTCTGTGTTCTGGAGCATTAAGTTCCTGTTTCCCTTTCGGTTAGCAGTCAATACAACCCTTTTTAGGACTCATGGATACTTATTTGCACTAAGAGAGCAGTACTGTAGATGTAAAAATAAAGAAAAGCACGATGAAAATAGCAGAGATCTGCATTCAGCAAAGGATATTGTAAATCTGAATTGTGAATTGAGGTTCAGATGAAACGAATCACGTGGCTCAATGCATACAAGTTTAAGCAAGTGTGACCAGACCCGAACAAATGATGACAAATGAGAATTATTTCTGGTCAAAATGTGCCGAGAACCAAATTAGGCGAGCTCCAAGGTGGTTGAGAACCAAGGTACTACTGTATAGTGCAATATTACACATTAATAGTACACATTATGCAAAGGCACACAGTTAGCTCCAGATTTGATTCCCTGAGTTAACAAGTCACTGCCACTATAACAACTGTCTGAAAATAGGAGTGTGCTGTTCAAATTTAGTGACCGAGCTGCACCAGTATCTCGCAAAATCTGAACAGGTTTTCACACACCATCTGCACTTAGAGACACAAAATCAATGAAGACAGAAGGCTTGAACGTCAGTTCAATAGTGGGTTTCAGATGTGAGCTTTCTGTTACACAACTCGCAGCACTGACCTTCTTATCAGAAGCGTGCTGTCTAGCATCCCTGTGCTTCAGTGCAGGACAGGATGCCATGAAATGACCAAGTTCCTGCAATAGAAACTTTCACGGGAATTAGCTCGAGGCGGAATTAGAAGCACTGGCAACAGCTTTCCCAGCAGAGCGTGGGGGTGGCTCCTGCCGAGATGGAGGTGATGTGAGCACGTTCTTGTGTGTTAACTCATGCTTGTCCCCTAATGTAGCAGCTTGAGCCAAAACGTTTTATGTGATTGTTTAAATAAAGGATTGTTTGCTCCAACAGAAGTACAGGTAGTTCTTGTTTTAGGGGAATCTGATAATACACACAAATACACATTCAGCCGAAACCGTACTCCGAATTTTTAATTTGGATTTTTCCCTAGGCAAGCGATACACAGTATGGTACTCTCTTGCACTCTCCCGTGCTAAAGGAGGAAACAGGCAGTGCATGACCTATGGAGTTATGTGACAGACGTGATGAAAAAAATTAGAAATTTTTTTGTTTTGTTTTTCAGTTTCAGTACATTATTCAGTAAATTACATGATGTTCAACACTTTAGTATAAAATAATCGTTATGTTTATGATAACTGTATGTTAATATGTTTTAAGCGTGTTTAATGTAGGCTATGTTGTGAGATATAAAGTATATATTAAACTCCTCGGTTTGCAATACTTTCAACTTATGATGGATTTGTTGGAACTGATCACCATTGTAGAACGGGGAGTACTTGTAGTTCCTTAAGCTGCTCAAAATTTTCAGCTGTGCTAATAGTGCACAGTTTCTCAAATAGGACTGTTGTATACCACATGGTTTACAAGGGACTTTTGGTCAATTTCCTAAAGGCTTGTTGGTAATCATTACAAACGCATGCATAGGCACGGAGCATTGTAGATTTCACCAAATCTTATTTCATGCCGTGTTGAAGCGTGAGAGCCGAACAAACTCCATGAACCATTGAAAGGAAATCTACACTATAATAGCAGTGTTCAAAGCATATGAGGCTAGTCAAGTGTAGGGGTGATGCGCTCAGTAACTGGAAAACATGCGTCAGCTTCATGCTTTCTAGGAGCTCTAAACAATTAAAGCAGTGTGGCTGTCAGTGTCAAAATCCGGACCAGGCATGGAGGAGTCTTTTCTGGAGTGAGTGCCACTATACGTGTGTCAAAGCTGGTGGAGGAAAAAGAGGCAGGCATAGGGTAGCAGATACAATGTTGAGGTACAGGCTGTGGATCAGCTGCTTCTGGCAAATCCTGTACCCCCAGTTCCCCATCAAAGGTGGTAGTAGTGTTGGTCGACTCCAACTGGATTTGCAAAATCAGATCCTCAAAAAACAAATGGGGGTTCTACATCAAGCTTTGTCAACCCTGGAGATTTGACAGGCTGAAAAGCACCTCGGGGAGACTCCTTCCTGTTAGGGATGATCTACTGAGCCACCAATCTCTGAAGAAGCTCACTTTTAACAACCTTTTTAATGCCAGCAGGTAGAGGTGATAAGCTGAAAAAAATCTACATGATAAATCAATTGATCAGCAGCATGGGTCATAACGGTATGTCTTTGTGTGTGTTTGTGTGTATTTGTCTCACACACATGCATTTCTTTTTTTCCTGTTAATGCTTTTTTTAAAAGTTCCCACTAGGTGTTTACAAATACTTAACAATATGCAAAGATTCAAGAAGTTGGAAGGAAATAACCAATGCTACATTCTTCTAAATTGCAAAGGATTTCATTTGGTTGAAATATTCAGTAAATAACCAAAAATAGTTCATTAGTGTGTTTCCTTTCAAAGTCTCAACCATATGCACTCTTTCATTAGAAAAAATATCCCAGTTTTAGTAGTTGAGAATATTTACAGTACAAACCTTGTCAGTGAAGTATGAGGGCAAAAAACAACAACAAAACAAAATCCCAAACAAAGTAATTGTTCATTAACCGCAATCGAGGTAAAATATTCAATTAATCGTGATATTAATTTTAGGTCATATTGCCTAGCACTAATGTCCCTGTCTGCTGGTGTGTGTATATGTCTGTTTCTGTGTGTGTTCTGTGTTTTCTTTGTCTGACTGTTTCTGTGCGTGTGTCTGTGTATATATGTTTTGTGTCCTTGTCTGCTGGTCTGTGTACATGTCTGTCTGTTTCTGTGTGTCTCTATGTTTATATCTCTGTTCCTGTCTGTGTGCATCTTTGTCTGACTGTTTGTGTCTCTCTGTGTATGTTTATGTATGTGTGTGTGACTGTCTGGCTGTGTGTGAGTAACTCTACCTGCTTACAGAAGCATCACATTAGTCAAAGAGCTAATGTAATACAGGCTGTATCCCAATTCCATTGCTACTCTTTAAAGTGTATTGTTATTTCATAGTGTTTAATATTCTGGGTTTCAGACACAACTGCTGTTTGTGAACTTGTAGATTTGATGTAGTTGTGTAATAGTTATGTTTAATGAAGGTGTGTGAGAATGAGTGAATATTCAATATATCCACAATGTTACACTTAATCAGACTCTCATGGCTTGGATGATGTTTCATTTTTAGATGTTGAACTTCAGTCTGTTTTACTTATCGATGAATATAATTGTAGTCGCATCAGTCTTGCGGCACTAAGGTAAGGTTTAAGACAGGTGAGATCAGACCTGAGGCTCTGAGCATGTGCGTGTGTGTGCATGTGTGTGTGTTAATTCTGGTGTGTGGTGTTGTTGTTGGTTTTTAACTATAGTAATTATGAGGTTATTGTTGGGGTCAGGTCTTTCTCTGAGCCATAAATGACCTGGTAATGAGACTAAACCACTGCAGGACATCTGAGAAAGCAGGTGGTGAGCGAAGGCTGTTTATATCTGAATCTTGCCTGTTTTTTATTTACATTCACTTCAAATTTAGCAACTAATAGGAGGTTTACAAGACAGAGAAAGTTGGTACATAAATGGAACAGCTATAATATAGATGACACTGTGGCTCAGTGGGTAAAGCCAGCCGGTGGAAGTGGCAGTGTCAGAGGTCTGGGCTTCAGTGCAGGGTGGGGCTTGCAACATGACGTTCAAGTGGTGCATTTATGGAAAAACCCTAGCCACTGAGCCAATCTACTATGTGGATAGTCTGCTGCGCTGACCTCAAACAGGAGCACCCAAACGATCAGCTATAGATAATACCTTTAAATAGACATCTGTTGAGTTGTCCGATTCTGGAGCACTCGGGGTTAAGAGCGTTCGTCTAGTCTTGTAACCCCCCAGATTAGTAGCCACCACTGTTCTTGCCATGAATACAGCCCCAGGACTGATATGGCATTAAGGAACCACAAACAAACAAAACGGGCATAACCCTGAGTAACACTGGCTGATGAGCTTTACCTTGGGATTAAGAAACAAACCGTGACAGCATAATAGCCATATCTTTAATAATCATACTCACATGACTGATGCCCTAAATAAGGAATGAATCACAGTTGAAAATAAAAGACAGGTGTTAACCGTACAGATGTTGAGTATTTTCTAAAATGGCTCTCTATTCTGCTTATGCAACTTTGATACAATCTTACATTTGTCTTTCTTTATAAGTAACGTTTTACTTACTTAAATACATTTTCACGTTGGCAGCAACAGTGGATCAGACTCTCCACTTTCTTGAGCTCAGTTCACACAGCAGGCAAGGTGGCCAAATTCCGATTTTCTCACCAAGTCAGATTTTTATTGGGGAGGCTGTTCTCATTATCTTTTTGATGTGACCTATATCAGATATTTGTCTGAACGGTTCATGCTCCAAAACTTGCACATGTGCGCAAAAGATTTACACTTCACGTGACCGGCTCATCCAGATGGCCTAAAAAACTTGATTGAAAAAAGAAACACAACTTCTCATTTATGCTCTGTTTACTTACTTTCTCACCCATACATCTGAGATCTGTGTATAACTGCACTAGGATCCACAAGTACCACAAGAGCAATGTAATAACATCTTATTTAGTGTTCTGGGTAGGGCCGGTTACCATTTTTGTGCATCTCTCTGCATCCTTGATGGTTTAATCTCTGTAATATAAAATGTCCTGACTCAGAAATTGACAGTAACACTTCATACCTCTCACAGTGCTGTGAGGTGCAAAATGTGCACCTGATGTTTGAAAACCTGCCTCAGGTTAAGCCCACACATTTAGTGACATCATCAGCGTGATGACATCACAACTGGAAACCTGCTATGTGGGATTATGGGGGGATTTAAGCAGCTGAAAAACATAAACAAAAATTTAGCCATCTCTGATTACAGCTTCACATACCACTGCTTATCACTGCAATGTGTATGTGTGTGAGATTTTTCCTGAGGGAAAATATTGTCGTCTCCATGCAGCAACTTACGACTGTCACATGTTTGAGTTTATACTAATACTGTGTTCTATCAGAGTGAGATCGAGAACTGGATGGACTGAGAGAGATGGAGAGAGATTATTTATGTATTAAGGATTTATTGTTATATTTATTCCCTTTGATATTAAACATTCAAAACAGAACCTTCTGGATGCAGACCAGTCTCAGAGAAACACAGCAGTTTAAGGTGCTACAGAGCCAAGAAATGAGCTGACAAGAGCTCCCTCAGTCAGCTGGTTCTGAGGCTTATTAACCCTCTAACAGCTCCTAACAGACAGCAGCCTCGCTCCAGCACTGCCCTACAGCCCAAACTAAACACTAACCGAATCGTCAAAAACACAGTAATAGAGATCATTTGGAAAACTGGGAAAAATAAGTTTAAATAAAGTAAAGTAATCTGGAATGCTGTCAGGCCCATATAAAAATGAATTGGCAGAGTGTTCTGTCAGAGAAACAGAGCAGGGACAAATCCTGACCGAGTACAGCCTCAGTCACCACAGCCTGGCCATAGAAATGGGCAGGTATAAAAAGTCCTGGCTGCCCAGAGAGGAGAGGCGTTGTGGTCAGTGTATGATAGGTGAGGTTGAGACAGAAATGCACTTTCTTCGTTACTGTGGAGAAGATCAAACTAACATGAGAAATTCAGGCAGCTGATCCCTAAAAAACTAAAAACATTCCTGCAGAGGGGTGCACTGCCCCTTTCATTGCTGAATATGTAATTACATGTCAACACCTGTGAGACAGTGGGTAACGCCCAGCTATTCGCCCTCCTTACTGATCCCCGACACTACAATAATTATACTGATTAAAGTCAAAGTTAAATTTATTTCTATAGCGCTTTTTACAGCAGAGCATTGTGTCAAAGCAGCTTTAAGAATATCTAGGTCCAAAGCCCTAACTGAGCAAGCCTGGGGCAACAGCGGCAAGGAAAATCTCCCTAAATATTATAAGGAAGACAACTGGGCAGGACCAAGACTCAAGAAGGGATTTAACCTCCTTGGGCTGCCTAGATGATATACAGTGGTACCTCGGTTCTCTTGTTATTTTGTTTCAGAAGGCTTGTCGAGAACCAAAAACGAGTAACGAGCAAATTTTTCCCATAAGTATAATGTAAATTGAATGAATTCGTTCCAGACTCCCAGAAAATCTACACTGTATAAGGCACTATATTAATGGAGTTGTATTGTGTATGTGCTCCCTGATTTATGATGGGGATATGTTCCGACAAATCCTTCATCAGTTAAATGTAACATCAACTCAGTAGTCTGAGTGTTTAGTAGAGCGGTTTACACTGTATGATAGTGGAGCAAATGATAAGTAATGATAAGTATGTTAATGTGCAAAACAGTTAAGTTAACCTACATTGGCCAAAATCATTAACACAAACCTTATTTTATCATAAAGTGGTAAAATCTCATGTAATTTTAGTGAGCAATGGATTGAAAGTGAAAAGTAAAAGCGAAACACTTACTCTAGGTGAACTCAGGATGCTAGCATAGCTGCTAAGCTAACTGCAGCCTGTGTTCTGGAGGATTCCTGTGTTCCTGATTTCCTTTCTTATAATTAACCTTTTTAGGACCCATGGAGACTTATTTGCACTAAGAATAGAGTACCGTAGATGTACAAAAAAAGAAAAACAGAGCTCTTCACTAAGCGAGGGCTACTGTGAATCTGAATTACTGCTTACTGAATCGTGAATCGTTTTTTGGCTGAAACGAGTTGCATGGCTCGACTCGTTCCAGTTTAAGAAAGTACGTCGAGTTCCGAGGTGGTCGAGAACCGAGGTACCACTGTATGTAAGAATTAAGCCTTACCTAATTAATAAGTTTATAGTAATTGTTTAAATAAACAGAAGCTAAATGTAAAATTAAAAGAAAAAACATTTTTAAAGAAAATGTAAATCTAATAAAATATATAGAATCTTATAAATTAAAGATAATACTGTACTATGGAGTGTACTAAACAATAGTATATAGATATAAAATATTGAATATAATAACATAGACAATATGTGTATCGGCATTGTTTAGTTCAGTAAGCAGTCATTTTAGGTTCTCGTCTTCAGCAGGAAGGTTTTGTAGGCATGGCATGATCAGTCAACCGCAGGAGGGAAGGAGGAGTTATTGCTCCTTGAGGTTATGCTGTGATTATTGTTATACTAAAATATAATCAGTAATATTGTTATTATTTCTGATATGTTCATTTTATTAGCATCATTCTTTGTCCCAATGCTTTGGCAATATTGTACTGAACACAGATATGCCAGTATTGCTTTAGTGGATTGAACTGAACTAAACAGACAGACAGAGACAGGGACTGAACTGGACAAGCTGAGACACAGTGAAAATGTCTGACACAAACATGTGTTTTGTGATATATTAGCTGTGATCTGATTGGTTACCTGTGTTCTGTAGCTGTGATCTGAGTGATAATGGTGGTTGTGGAGCTGTGATCAGGAGACCATGCTGTCTTTGTAGTAAACTGCACTGTTATTGGAGCACTGCAGGAGTTCATAAAGCAAATGTGTTGATGTATTATAGCAAGAGAGTGCATGTTAGTTACATGTTAGACATATTGGCTCTTTGCAGGATTTAATCAGTGATAGTTTAACAAGTTCATATGTACATGAGCAGCACATTTTCCTGTGTGTGTGTGTGTGTGTGTTAGTAGTGTAGTAGTGTTATATGTAGTAAGGTTCATGTTTTATCTCTAACTATCTTTAATCTCATGAATCATGAAACAGGATGTCTGGGATTAGCTTGCATCCACAGAGGTGTGTAACAGGTTTTGAAGTTACAGTGGAGTCCATCTTGGAACTCAGACTGGTATCCCTGGAGCTGCTACCTGAACTGCACCATCATGTCACCCCAAAGTGTCAGTGAGTCAGAGCCAAATGAATCAAAGAGCCAAAGTGAGTGTTCTGAAGAATCAGCAATATGTGCAGTTGCGTACAGGTCTGGTGATTAACGATTGCAGATTCTGTGAGGTCGGGGTTTAGGAATGTGCTGTTTCATTTGTGATCAGGTTAATGACAGTTTAGAACATAGTGTGTAGTATACAGATTGGGAAAGAGCCAAGCTGACTTGTGGGAATAATGGTTGAAGTGTGTGTGTGTGTCTGTGTGTCTGTGTCTCTAAGCAGCAGGGATGTGTAGCGGAGATTCTCGACGGCCTGCATGTCCGTGTTCATAGAAACAGGCTGATGAATCTCCATCTTGAAGCTCGTCTTCCTGTCCCCTTACTCATTAACTGAATAGAACAGAGAGAGAGTGTGAGAGATCGAGCAGACATGTGGCTGAATCCTCAGCCTTTACCGTCAATACACTGTTACGCTCGGATGTTCAGGAGTGAACTTCACGTCTACACGACCTTTTACAAACCTTCTGCAGTGTGTGTGGTTATGTTCCTGTACAAGGTGCTTCAGCAGAGAGATGAAGATGAAGAACATGAGGTACAGCTGTGTGTTTTGTGATGTTATTGAATATCGAATGTCAGGTAGAGCTGCTGTGTTTCTGAATCATATCAGGTAGAGCTGCTGTGGGTCTGTGGTTCTGTATTATTTTAGTTAGAGATGTTGTGGGTCTGTGATTCTGGATCATTTTAGTTAGAGCTGCTGTAGGTCTGGATTTTGTCAGTTAGAGCTTCTGTGGGTTTGTGGTTTTGGATCATATCAGGTAGAGCTGCTGTGGGTCTGTGGTTCTGGATTTTGTCAGTTAGAGCTGCTGTGGGTTTGTGGTTCTGGTTCATATCAGGTAGAGCTGCTTTGGGTCTGTGGTTCTGGATCATATCAGATAGAGCTGCTGTGGTTCTGGATCATTTTAGTTAGAGCTGCTGTGGGTTTGTGGTTCTGGTTCATACCAG
>JAJAGP010005256.1:0-35740 GCA_025084515.1 Ancistrus triradiatus
TCCATCCATCCCTCCCTACATCCATCCCTTCCTTCCTCCATCCATCCATCCCTCCCTACATCCATCCCTTCCTCCATCCACTTTAGACACACCAAATAACCCAACACTCACATCTTTGCACTGTGGAAATCGGAGTGCCTGGAGTAAACCCATGCAAACATGGGGACTCTACACAGAAAGGATCCAGACCGATCCACGTGCGATTGAAGCCAGGACCTTCTCGATGTGAGAGGACAGTGCTACCCACCAAGCCCCAAATTTTAGGTCTTAAAAGTTAAACACTGAAACCAAATTTCTCTTCAGTAAACTTCATCAGTAATGCTGAGAAGCCCAACAAGAACTTGTGTAACTAGTATCGTCTTAAAATGCATATTTAAAGATGTATAAGGCAATAAGAGTTGAGCAAACACTAGACAATCTTATGATCTTAATTACGAATGGAAAATGATTAACTCCTCATCCTCATGAAAACATTTTAAGCACTAAGACACTTAACACAAATGCCCACATCCATAAACAGAGGAGCATCTACTGGGCCTGATCATCTGCAACTGTGCCAATTATATTTTAACGTGCAGAAACTGTGCTGTAGGGGGATTATGGGCACATGTGGAGAGGAACAAAGTCACAATGACTACAGTGAGTACAACACTGAAGAGAAGACTTAAAAACGATCAGATTGTCACTACAAACCATTAGAGATTCATTGCTCACTTGAAGACGATCAGTACTGATCAGATCACTCAGTGACACTCATGTTTTAACTGTGGTCGGAAAACACAAGTAGAATGCTTCAAAGAGGATTCTACTTGTGGGTTAGGTTAATCAATGTAACATTTTCATTAGTTCCATGTTGCTCACAAATCAAAAGTCTTAGGCCACCATTAGATTAAGTATACCATTGTTGACCATATAATCATTTCTCAATCTTTTAAATTAGAATACAACCACAAAGTACAGAAAATTTGTATGCAGTATTAAAAATAAGCTGAAAAAACAAAATCAGGAAGAAAAAAAAAAAGTTTCTATAGGTTACATTGGAAAGTATTTAGTGTGACCTCCCTTTACCCTTGAGCAATGGCAGTGTCTAGCAGCTTCACTGGGATGCCAATTTGACCATTCTGCCGTGCGAAGAAGCTTGATCAGGAATGGTTTGGAAAGGCAGTGGTGAAGAAACAACCATTTCAAAAGGCAAACCAGATTAAGATCAAAAAAGCTCACAGACTAACAAATCTCTGGAAAAGAGAATTATGGGGTGAACATCTTAGTCGATGTTATATATGGTCATTATACCATTGCTAAAACAACAAATCTAATGGTGGCCTAAGACTTTTTCACAGTACTGTATGTCAGCGCGCACACAAACAGACCACATAGCACCCCACTGTTTAAAAACTCCAGCAGCACTGGACTGCGTTTGAACACGTTTGATTCAATCATACCAGCAGAACATAGACCAACACCACCACCACGTCAGTGTCGCCGCAGTGCTGAGAATGATCCACCATGAATAGTACCTGAGCTGTGGGGGTCCTGTCCATTACAGAACAGACAGTGTGTAGAGAACCAGAGGGACTACAGTCTGTTATTATAGAACTACAAAGTGAGTGGAACTAATAAAATGAGTTTAGAAACAAGGATGGATACCTAATTAAGTGACTGGGGAGTGTATATGGAGATATTTTTTTTTCCTTGTGTATTTGCTTTTTGCTGCAAAGTTTATTTAACAGGTACTACCAGCAGTCTGTTCATTTGTGGAACTAGATTTATTAGTAGATAATTAGTCTGGTTGTTGTGTTAGCAATTTAGTCTTAAAAGTAAAATAAATAATTGTGATTATATTGTAGATTGTTATTTAGCCTAAAAAACTTTGACAAAGTATTTGCCAGATCACCTAAAATAAAGAAATAAATTAAACAAGTACTGGCAAATTTACTAATAAATTAATAAACACGTATTTTGCGACACCACAAAACTTTAGGCACAGGGTAAGAAACAGACCATTTGACAGACCATTTCTTTAAGAGTCTACTAATAACATAAGAAAATGCATTGAACATGAGACCACAAACGATACGTTAATACTAATGAAGAATGAAGGCCAACTGCAAGCCTTCAGCCTCACAGGAATAATCTTGCCTACATCATGCTCCACCCAGAGGGATGTCTTTAATTAACTAATATGCTTTTGAGATCAGTGTGACAAATTGCTCTACAAACTTAACCCAGGCAGCTTCGGGACTATGCACTCGCACATCATTATTTTGCATCTAGAGAGGATATGACTTCCATCCACTCATAAATTATCACAATGTTAGATGGCTAATGTCATTATCTTGATATTTCCTCAAGCTTGACGTCTAGTTTATAATTCAGAAATGATTCAGTTGAAGAAGAAGAATTACCTCTCCGGTAACAAGATATCTGCCATCTGATGAAAATGCTAAAGTTGTAACAGCTTTCCTGTGGAAAAGAGGGAAAACACACCGGCGATTCATTCACACAGATACAAAGTTAGCAATCGTGGCTATTAGAATTCAAATAACGTTACCTGGAGGTGTTAATTATGTGCTGCTGTTTGTTCGTCTTGGGGTTCAGTAGCACTACGACACATCTTTAAAATAACAGCACAGAAAAACACTGGACAGATTTAGAACAGACTGCTTACATAACAGAGAAGGTACAGACTACACAACACTTACACAATGCTCAAATGAACAGAACAGCCCATTTCCCCTGTTTTAGCCAAGCTCATGGGCATCTGGGTGCTGCAACAGTCCAAGATGCTTGATACTTTCAGCATCTTGCAGGTATGTTCAGCTGTCCCTGAAGGAGGGATTAACCCTACCCAGCCCTGTGGATTTGGAGGGGGTAGGCCCACCACAACCCCCAAGAATTTCCAAACATTTACTGATACATTTACTGTACTGGTACAAAATGCCTTAAAACCCAAGGCCAGTTGTCTGTGTTGCCACCGTGGAGCATACGCAAACTATGCTCGGTTGCCTTGTACTGTTTCAGAGCACAACTGAACCCTCCTCCCCATTCCCCAGCTGACCTGAGCTCAGAGTACGCCTGAACATTCTGGACCCGGGAACTTCTGTCAGCACTTGTGTCCCTGCAATGTCAGTTTAGTGGTGGAGAAAGGGGCACTGGCACAGCACAAGAGACTTGTTGAACAGAGAAATTTGAATTTAATTCCCTTTTTAATGTAAAGATCAAAAAGGGCACGGTCCAAGCACCTCAGCATTAACATCATCACAGCATTAATTATCTTCTGAAGGATTTGTCTCAATATTCTCTCTAGCTTTGCACTAGAGAGATAAATCATGAAAATGTATTTATTATATTTAAGTTTCCGTTTCCTCACATTAACAAAAACAGCATCAAGTGTACCGGTTTCTGATGCTGCCCAATGCTTAAAATCTGTGGTGACACTAGAAGCCCTTTCCTTACTTACAGTGGTGCTTGAAAGTTTGTGAACCCTTTAGAATTTTCTAGATTTCTGCATAAATATGACCTAAAACATCATCAGATTTTCATACAAGTCCTAAAAGTAGATAAAGAGACCCCAGTTAAACAAATGAGACAAAAATATTATACTTGGTCATTTATTTACTGAGGAAAATGATCTAATATTACATATTAGTGACTGGCAAAAGTATGTGAACCTGTGCTTTCAGCATCTGGTGTGACCCCCCTGTGCAGCAATAACTGCAGCTAGTTTCCTGTAACTGTTGATCAGTCCTGCACACCGGCTTGGAGGAATTTTCTGTGCTTAGGGACGTTGTCTTGCTGCATGACCCACCTTCTCTTGAGATTCAGTTCATGGACAGATATCCTGACATTTTCCTTTAGAATTCTCTGATATGATTCAGAATTAATTCTTTCATCAATGATGGCAAGCCGTCCTGGCCCAGATGCAGCAAAACAGGCCCAAACCATGATACTACCGCCACCATGTTTCACAGATGGGATAAGGTTCTTATGCTGGTGCCGAAGATCTTAGCAGATATGCAAAAGAAGCAGTCCAAAATCAGGAGTCGAAGAAATGAACAGCTTTATTGAGATTGGCTCGAGCAAAAATCAAAGTGGACCGTGTGCCACACAAGACAGTCAGCCATGGTCTGATATCCAGTGATTCCCAGGGTCCTTTTATATCGATTTTACCAGGTCCCATCATAACAACTCCACAGTTATCTTCAAAATATGCCCATCTGGCCTAATAATGGTGGAATTCCTTCCCATACACACTTTTTTATATATCAATGGTTACTTTCCTTCTGTATCAAGTAATATATTCACAAAATATTACTTAGCCGTATACTTTGTGTGGTTATGCCAAATAATTATGCTCTAATGCACAATTAATCATCAGTATGGCTTGTCCACTGTCCAAACATTCAGCACACTACATACGTAACCACCCCCTCCTTCTTCTAGGTTCTGGGCGACACAATTGTTTTTGGAACACTGAATTGTTTTTGGAACACTGTGTAAGGACATAGAAATAGATCAGAAACTCAGTTGATTGACAACCTAACCATCAAGGTTAAGGGCCAGATGTTTTAGAATCGGAGCTCTAGTCAACTTCTTGTTTGAATATTTTCCATAACAGACTGGACACTTCTACAAGTTATTCCCATAACAATCTTGGTTACCTCGGAAGCTCAGACCATATTTGGGCACTGACAATCCAAACCAACTCTGGACACTTGTTTATAATTCCTTAGCAGCTCTGATAACAGAATCAGGCTCTAGTACTACACTGAAATTATTTTGTCAACTTCTAATAGCTTTTCTAATGGCTTTTCTAAATATGTGCTTATCATGTTACACTCAGTCTACTGAAATATAGGAGTTATTCGAACGCTCACACTAATTATTTTTACTTTATTAGCTCTAAAGTCTAAACACTCAATTTGGGGTCCTCTGGGATTCACAGATTCAGACACATGCACGACCTTGAAGAGCACAGAGCACACAGCTCTCAAGACAGAGATGAGCCCACAATTAAAAATGATTACACAATGATTACACAGGAATAACTTCTAAGGAATAATCTCTACTTAATGATTAATATGATTTCTACGTAATTAATATGATCTCTACGTAATGGTTAATGACTGAATAAGCATGCAAAATAATGAAATGAATAATAATGAATATTAATGAATAAACATGCAAACTGAATAACATATGAAAAATCCCAATGATGCTACCACACTGGAATGCAGTGTTTTCTTTTCTCCAAACACAGAACTTTTTGGTTTAAAAGAAAAGCTTTATTTTGGTCTCATCCATCCACAAACATTCTTCCAATAGCCTTCTGGCTTATCCACGTGATCTTTAGGAAACTGCACACAAGCAGAAATGTTGTTTTTGGAGAAAAGTGGCTTTCTTCTCTTTAGAGATGGTTTTGTAACCTTTTCCAGTCTGATGAGCATCAACAACTCAGATCTGCACAAATCTCTTTTGTTCGTGTCATGATACACTTCCACAAACCTCTGAAGAGCAGACTTTGATAGAACCCTGTTCTTTAAATAAAACCCACTCACATCTGATTGTCATGTCATTGATTGAAAACACCCAATTTCACCTTCAAATTAAATGCTTATCCTAGAGGTTCACATACTTTTGCCACTCACTAATATGTAATATTGGATCATTTTCCTTAATAAACAAATGACCAAGTATAATATTTTTGTCTCATTTGTTTAACTGGGTTCTCTATCTACTTTTAGGACTTGTGTGAAAATCTGATGATGTTTTAGGTCATATTTATGCAGAAATATAGAAAATTCTAAAGGGTTCACAAACTTAAGCATCACTGTACAGTATTTATATGGAGCACAGAACCTATTACGCAACCTGCCACTAGATGTCGCATGTGTAAAACCACAGCATGCCTGAACTGTTGGTACTGGTGCAGCCTTTCAGTAGCATTGGTTGATGAATGGCTCAGGAAAGACTTTTTTTTAATAAAATCTAATGTATTTGATTCACAGCTCATATCGCATCCAAAAAAAAACAAAACAAATAATATTACTATGTGCATTGTGACACCCCTAATGCCAAAGCCCACCTCTTCAAGCGGGCCTGAGCACACTATTGAAACAAACCGCAATATGTGGGTCAAACATGCTCAGGCACAGTACAGATCGCCTACTGCGAGTACCCCCTTAGTCGTGGGGTCCGATCAGTGTCCCACTTACAACCCATAAAGAAAACAGCTTACACAACAGTTAAATACAAGCAGTTCATCAGCAGGCCTGCTCAATCAGATCATTTCGCAACTCAGAAGTTTAACCTCAATTAAATTACTAATTGTATAACATTCCTGAAACAGCAAAGCATCTTACAAGGGTACAGTCTGTATGGTTAAGGGAACGTGAACTACAAACGTAACCATCCATATACTCAGGATAGCATGGCCCTAAGCCTGCTCATACTCTTACATAATGACCAGTTCTAGGCTGTTAACAATCAAATCACTCTTTTCTTTCATAGAACAATGTCGCACACTCACCCTGCAAGATAGGCAACAGTTCCAGTGCAAGGATCACACGTTAGCCCACTGCTTCCTGAAGTTGTGATACCAAGTACTCTCTCTAGAGTTAACTGGAACAGAGAGATTCATTTAAAGAAGCACCAAGACTAGAGCAGCAATAAACGTAAACACGAAAACTACTGTGCCAAAGTCTTAGGTTTTCCATATTTTCCATTTATTTAAGTTTTAGTGGTCACTGCACTTTGTAGTTCTACAATTACACACTGTACTCCATCTGTTTCTTTACAAACTTCGTTATTCCCCTTTCCTCTGTTCTGTAATGGTCAGGACTTAAACAGGACCACTACAGATCAGGTACTATTTGGGTGGTGCAGCATTCTCAGCACTGCACTGACACCGATGTGGTTGTGTTTTGTGCTGGAATGAGTGGATCAGACAAAGCAGTGCTGCTGGAGTTTAACACCTCAGTGTCACGGCTGGACTGAACATAGTCCACCAACCAAAAATTGGCATCCTATAGGCAACATCCTGTGAGCGCTGATGAAGGTTAAAAGGATGACTAACACAAACTGTGCAACAAGAGGAGCTACTGTCTCTGACTTGACATCTACAAGGTGGAGCAATAAGATGGTCTCTAATAAAGTGGACAGAATGAATAGTGTTTTAAAACTGCCATGTCTGATCCAAAAGTCTGATCTCAAGAGGACTAAAGTATGTAGAGAAACAGATTGCAATCTGTGATTGTAACTGCAAAACTTCAGCGACCACTAAAATTTCAAGAATAAGTAGAATATAAACTGTAAAATACAGAAAGCCTAAGACTTTTGCACAGTACTGTACTTCACAGTACACAAAGACACCGTTAGACACAGAAAATGTTGGTTCAAATAAGATTTAAATTCTCAAATCAATCTTAAACAGCACACAATCAAATAGTAATGAATGTGTTTACTCAGTGGTTAATCTAATCAAACAGGAATGAATGCTTATGGCACCTCAATCAAGGAATCATCGATTAAACAAACAGAACCCATGACAAAATGCTGTGTGACAGAGGGCCCCATTACATCTAACTAGATGAAGAAAGAACAGTGGAAGTGTTTATCTGCACCAGCTAATCAATGCCACTGGTTTGCTAGCATGTGATGGTTTCAGAGACCTAGGTTACAGAAAAATTGACCACTTAATTTTATGCTGTACTTCAGGGTCCAATTTCCATACAGGGACGTTCCAGTTGTGAAAGAGCAGGTGTCACTAATAAAGCTGCATGCGTGCATATACATTATGGGCACTACTCATAATGCCCCAGCATTTTTCTAAAATTTGTGCAGCGTGTCGCGTTTTGTTTTAGCGCATGAAGTAATGGACAGCTGCAAATATTTAGAGAAAAAGTCAGCAACACAAGGTAATGATAGCTCATAGCATTATGAGCATATGTATACAAGTACAGTGCAACAAAAGCTCTAGAAATGCCCCTGCAAACACAGCAAGGGTCTCAGGTTTGAGTCCAGCCGTGTTCAATTGTGTGTGCATGTGACAACTGCACTGCATGCTTCTGCTCGGTGTTATTCAGGGATAGGCACCAAAGCCCCGTGCCCCTAACAGGGAAAGTGAGGATAACACATTTAAAAAGCTACTTTGGGTGATTTTGTCACACAGACCTGACAACTTTGTTAGTAAGTACTAAGGCTACATACAGAGAAAGCACACATGTCTTTGCTTCAAGTACTGACCTACACTGCTATAAATTAGTCATTAAAGGGTGAAAAAGCTGTTTCAGTCCAAGTAGGTGAGTACACGAAACTTGGACATCCACTTACTAATGTAATCTAATGTGTCCTAAATGAAAACAACAATGAAAACACTTTTCCATAAATATATCAGAGTTGTACATTTACAGTTGTATGGAAAAGTTGCACCCCTGTTCATATGATTTTGTAGTAAAAAAAAAAAAAGAAAAAAAGAAAATTACATATATACCTATCCAAATGTGACAACATATTAAAGACGTAACTTGAACAAACCAACCAGAAACACAACAGCCAATTGTATGGAACTAAACCTTATGTTACAGTTTGAAAGAATCGTTTAAATGTTTTTAAATAAAAAGTTAAAACGAAACACACAGAACCTTTTAATTTAATTTTGATAAATATTTGTGGTGTTACTACAGTACAATGGATATAGCCATTATCGTGTAATTCCAAAGTAAAGTAAGGATTTGTTTTCATCCTTTTAACATTTTCATTTCTAAAATACCCAACTTCTGTCTTTAGCAGGGACGTTTCTAGACTACTTGTCGTACCAAAGCGCACAAAACTTGGCACCCCTCAGCTTGTCTACCAGTAGCAGGGGCACAACTGTGCATAAAAATGAGCCTGTTAAACTCTAAATAGATTAAGTGATTTAACACTAAAATGGGCATTCAGCTACTCTGCCTTGGATGGGACATTAAGAGCAAATTAACACTATAGAAGTTTTATTATTGCATTCATTTTGTTTATGCTAATCTAACCGAGAACTTTCCTTTAGTGGTCTAATATGTAGGCTACTTTTATTAGGTTATATAGTTAAAACTTGCAGGGAAAACAAATAGCCTTGTTTGCAGCTTGGTTCACTTTCTGTTAAGTTCAATATCAATTACTCCATGGAAAGACTTGTTCTGATTAAAAATTTTAGCCGCTCAAGCATTTGGAAAGATGCTGGGGAATTATGGGATATGTAGTACCTGTACAGAATTTACGTTTTGTGTCTTGTACTTTTTACCGCAGGGATTTTACTGAGGCACGTGCCCCCAGAAAGGAGGTCTAATGACGCCTCCGAATCATCGGATATCTCGAATGAGTGCACTTTTTGTGTTCAGGTTGAATTGAAGCTATTAAGGAGGACTGTTACTACCTTCTTAGTGAAGTTGTCTCTGAGCGCTTGCCGGTTCCTCTTCAGTTTCGTAGACGGTGAGCGCAGCAAGTTTTTAATTCTGCTTTTAATAGTCGAACTCTCCATGTTTACACAACCACGCTAAATAACTTAAACACTTCACAACTGACTTCATTAACCACAGAACAAGCTGTAACACGAAAGAGCGGAAGCCTCAGTCACACGTCCTGTATGTCGAGAGAATAGTTTGAGAATGTGAGCGATAAATCGGAGAGCTTGTCGATCCGCAGCGGATTTCAATCAGCTAACGCACGCGCACACATACACGCCCCCACCTGGACTGTACCATGGACTCGTAAGGGGGGAGAGAGTCAGACAGAGGTAATGTCCAAAAGTGTACACGAAAGGTCTGTCCTCCTAGATAACGTGCCGGAATGCAATAAATAAACAATACTATTTATACTAAATACGTTTGCGATTTAAGTGACTTTGAACGTAACATTGTTGTTGGTGCTAGATGGGCTACAATGGGTATTTGAGAAACTGCTGATCTACTGGGATTTTCACACACAACCATCTCTAAGGTTTGCACAGAATGGCCCGAAAAAGGGAAAATATCCAGTGAGCAGCAGTTCTGTGGACGAAAATGCCTTGTTGATGCCAGAGGACAATGGCCAGACTGGTTTGAGCTGATAGAAAGACAATTGTAACTAAAATAAACACTCATTACCACTGTGGTAGCCTAGTGGGTAAGGTACTGGTCTATAGACCACAAGGTCCAGGGTTCAAATCCCACCTGTGCCAAGCTGCCACTGTTGGGTCCTAGAGCAAGGTCCTTAACCCCAAATTTCTTGGATTGTAAGACTGTATCAATTGTAAGTTGCTCTGGATAAGGGCGTCTGCTAAATGCTGTAAATGTACCACTGAGGTATGCAGAAGAGCATCTCTGAGCTTCCAACAAACAAACATTGAAGCAGACGGGCTACAGCAGCAAAGACCACCCCGAGTGCCACTCCTGTCAGCTAAGAACAGGCAACTGAGACTACAATTCACACTGACTCAACAAAATTGGACAGTAGAAGATTTGAAAAATGTCTTATGAGTCTCTTATGAAACTTTGGGATGGTAGGATCAGAATTTGGTGTAAACAACATGAAAGAATGGATCCATCCTGCCTTGCATCAACAATTCAGGGTGTTGCTGGTGGTGTAATGGTGTAATGAGGATGTTTTCTTGGCACACTTTGGGTCCCTTAATACCAGTTGAACATTGTTGAAATGTCACAGCCTACCTAAGCATTGTTGCTGACCATGTCCATCCCATTATGACTACAGTGTACCCATCTCCTGATGGCTACTTTCAGCAGGACAATTCCTGGCACAAAGCTCAAATCATCTCCTACTGACTCAAAAGGCCTCTGTACTCACCAGATCTCAATCCAACAAAGCACCTAGAACAGGAGATTCATATCCTGGATGTGCAGCCGACAAATCTGCAGCAACTGTGTGGTTATCATGCCAATATGGGTGAAAATATCAAAATAATGTTTCCAGTGCCTTGTTGATTCTATGCCATGCAGAATTAAGGCAGTTCTGAAGTTAAAAGGGGGTTCAATCTGATACTAGCAGGGTGTACATGCCAAGATATATAAATACAATACTGAGGAAAGAATCATTTTAGATGTCAGAAACTAGTATTTAAATGTTATTGTTTTATACCTCATTTATCTCGGTGTGTTGCGGGGATGCCTAACCTGGAATTCAGTGGGTGCAGCTGAGCACCCAGTCTACTGCAGTACATGACTGGAGTCACAATGGCAGAGGATGATCCCCACTGAGCCTCCTCTTCCTCAGACAGTGCCAATTGTGCTTGTAATTCCCAACCTCACCAGAAAGCACTATCAGGACTCAAGCTCGGGTCGCCACAGTGGTAAGACAGTAAACTGCTTCCTCACCAAACAAGCCCCTAATGGTGTTTATGTGAAGTAAAAACAAAATAGAACAGTCTTAAAGGATTAGTCACAATTATTTTTTCTGCCACTATGGTCACTGACGGTCTCCACCCACCCATTCTCTATAGCCCAAAAGATACCAGTAATTTTGGCACCTTTAACTAGCAGCTTTCTTGGTCAACTTCACCTTGCAGATCAATAGAGACAAACAGTTGCAGTAGTGTGTTTGAATAACTGACAATATTTGATTTAATTGAATGTTTTTTTAATTTACAAATCGTGTAAGCAGCATAACAATTTGAGTTCAGAGTTGAAAACTAAAACAAAATCCTACAATGCGTGATTTCTCCATGTTTTTAAATATAATTATATAGTAAGCAACAGAGCATTTCACAGATTAAAAACCTGAAGGACTTGGGGCATAGCAGTACATGATTAAACAAAAATAAGAACCAGGTGCTACTGATCAGTGACAGATTGATCTAAACAGAATAACTGAAACAGAAGCAGCTGTGTAGAAGTACTAAAGCTGGGTGAGGGACATCCATCCTAAAAAGACAAAACTGTGGTAGATTATAGCATTTCAACCTTAAAGTCTTACACCATGGCAAGAGTGAGTTCACCAAAAAGATACAAGGTGATTATCCTGCATGAGCAAGGTCTGTCCCAAGCTGAAATTCCATAGTAGACAAGTGTTTCCAGATGTATTTGAAGTACCTCAGGGTTACTTTTCTTTGATATCAGAAGAGCAGAGCACCACCTCTAAGCTCAGAAATAACAAAAAACAATCAAACACTATTTTTGTAAACGTATTGTCAAAATTGTTTTTATGGAAGAACTATGATTAAAAGCCATGTCTGAGGGACACAGACAGGCAGGTGACTCACCTATGCACAAAAACACAACAGCTGGGGTGCAGAACAATGGCAGCAGGTGCTCTGGACCGATGAAGTAAAATTTGAGATTTTTGACTTGAACAGAAGGCAGTTTGTGCACCGAAAGGCTGAACAGCACTACATGGATCAGTGTCTGCATTCAATAATAAAACACAATGTAGGTTCCCTGCAGGTTTGGGTCTGTAAATAGTGATTTGATCAAAATGAATGGCCCCCTCACTGCTGAGAAGTACAGGATTCTTATGCATCCCGCAGTTCCATCAGGGAGATGTCTGATTGGTCCCACATTCATTTTCCAGCATGACAATGACCGCAATCGCACAGCCAAAAGTCATAAGTCCTACAACAGATGGTATGTGGGGATGGTATGGTACCACAGGGGACTGTGGTAGCCTAGCGGTTAAGGTACTGGGCTATGGACCAGAAGGTCCAGGGTTCAAATCCCACCTCTGCCAAGCTGCCACTGTTGGGTCCTTGAGCAAGACCCTTAACCCACAATTGCTTGGATTGTAAGACTGTACCAATTGTAAGTCGCTCTGGATAAGGGCGTCTGCTAAATGCTGTAAATGTAAATGTAAATGTAAATGTATGTCCCCCACAGAGCCCTAATCTTAACATTATTGAGTCAGTCAGATTACATGAAGAGGCAGAAGTGAGATGTCCAAAGTCCTCAGAGGAACTGTGGAAGGTTCTCGAAGAGGCTCGTGAAACCTTTTCAGCTGAGTACTTTCAAAAACTTGATGCACCAAATATTGACCATGCTTAGGGTTCTTCTGTTTGTCATCTTTATTTTTTTAACTGATGATCCATGTTATTCCAGCATGAGTTCACAATATTCCAAAGAGCATCTTGTGAGGTTACGGAATACTGAATTACTTCAATTGCCCCCATAAATTCTTGATGGGTAGAGGGCCAGGTGAATGTGGAAGAATGTCCATAACAGTCTGATTTACATTGTAATGCTCATGGGACTTATAATGACAAGCATAATAAATTCAAGGAAATACAAAGAAGAAGTATTCACACTAGTGGTCTCAGACTTTCAACACCCACTGTATCATTGTTAGATGATGCAATATCAGCCCCTGGATATCACGACCAAGAGAGCATATGTGGCCCTGCTGTCTGGGTGGGGAGGAGGATGTCCCATTAACTTAATGCCCTTCAAATTTGCCAATCTGCCTGTTGATGTTTTACTGAGTATCAACTTGACAGGTACCGTCTGTCAGACAGGAGTAGGTTGAAATTAGTAATGACTACATTGGGAGCAAACAATCAATTAAAACAAATTAACAATGGACGCATGATTAAATGCACAAGCCCATACATGCTCATCAAAATACTATTAAGCGCCTTTTAAACCCACTTATCCTGGTCAGTGTCGCTCTGGATCTGGAGGTTTGGTATTTATTTGGAGCAGGCAAAAATTCTCCATGAATGGGATGTCAGTCCATCACCAGGCCCTGTAACCACCCTACATGTCCTGTATGTTGCAAGCCCAGTCTGAAAAAAAGGACCCAGGTCCTAAGGAACTGTCTTTTCAGCTGTTGGCTCTTACCTCCAAACCACAGGAGCTGCCCATTTACTCTATGGCAAAAATCAACCAAATTCTGTTCTTTTAGTGGAGAAACAACATATACACTGAAGGAACAGAACTCACAGCAACCAGTCTATTGTATGTACCCTCAAGGATCACTTTATTTGGTACACCGCCTTGTTTCTATACTCATTGTCCATTCTAGAAGTTCCACTTACGATATGGAAGGACTTTGTAGTTTTACAATTACTGTAGTCCATCTGTTTGTCTACATACTTTGTTAGTCCCTTTTACTCTGCTCTCTAATAGTCAGGACCTCCACAGATCAGGTACTATTTGGGTGGTGGATCATTCTCAGCACTGCAGTGACACTGACTTGGTGGTGGTGGTGTGTTAATGTGTTGTGCTGGTATGGATGCATCAGATACAACAGCGCTACCGGCATTTTTATTCACCCCATTGTCACTACCAAAAATAGTCCACCTACCAAAAATGTCCAGCCATCAGCATCCTATGAGCACTGATGGATTATTCATTCATTCACTTTCATATCCGCTTCATCCTGACCAGTGTCATGGGAAAGCCGGTGCCTATCTGGCGGCAGGAGGAAACCGGAGTACTCAGAGTAAACCCAAGCAGACACAGAGAGGACATGCAGACCGCCCCACATGGGATCGAACGTTCTCGCTGTGATGTGACATTGCTACCCACCGAGCCACTGTGCCACCACGATGAAGGATTAGAGGATGACTAAAACTGTGCAACAACAGATAACCTGCTGTATCTGACTTTACATCTACAAGATGGAGCAATATGGAAGATGTGTCTAAGAGTGCACAATGAGTGACAGTTTTAAAACTCCAGCAGCACTGCTGTGTCTGATCCAATCATACCAGCTCAACACACAAACACCACCACCACGTTAATGTCGCTGTAGTGCTGAGAATGATCCTACACCCAAATAGTACCTGAACTGGGGGGGGTCCTGACCATTACAGGACAGAAAGGGGACTAACAAGGTATGTAGAGAAACAAATGGACTACAGTCTGTAATTGTAGAACTACAAAGTGCTTCTGTTTGGTAAATGGAACTGATAAGATGGACAATGAGTGCAGAGATAAGGAGTGCCTAAGAGAGTGCCTGCACAACACTCGACCTGATGGGAGAACTCGAACCTTGCGTCACTGTTGTGGTAAACTAGTGAACTGCACCACCCCAGCACCAATAAATGATTGCAGATATAGTCAGAAAAATGACATGTACATTTATATTTCTTTGTACTCTTTACTGAATACAGCAGGTATTTTTCATCAACAAAAGAGAATCATACTGTCAAAAAAAAACCAAAAGCACAATGACCATCGATAAATTAGACAGCACACAATCTAGTAGAATCATGATTAGGAAAAAACACCCAAAAACATATGCTGCAAGATCATCTTTTTTGAGCACACAAGTCCCTCATTACAAAAATACCACAATGAACACATGAAAAACAAAGTGTATGCCAATAACTACCCCAATATGGGATTCATTGGCCCATTACCAAAAGATAACACACAGTATTCATACATTAATTTAATGTTTTGTTCAATAGTACATATTCTAGAAGAGTCAAGTTTAGCACAATTATTTGCACCATCCTTAAAACTGGAACAAATATATCGCCAGTTTTCTGTTGGACTGAGTACAGCATCACATTAAACATCTGCTATTCCCTGTACGGTACTGTACAGGAACATATGGAGATGTTCCGAGAAGCAGTGATTCAGCCTCAGAAATCCAAAAAAGAGAGACAGTAAATATATGTCCAAGTTGCTGCAATTCATCTAAATAATCCTGTTCCTTTTTTTGGTAGGAGTTCTCCTTGTGGCCATCCTGTGTACTAAAGGAGACCTGGTCCTCAGCTGTCTGGGTCCCAAGGCATCAGGATTGGGTACGGTTTTCTCCACGACTGCTCTTTTTGATCTTCTTTTTGTCACTTCCAAACCTGTAGAGGCAGTCTTGCTCGGTTCCAACACAGGTAAAGTGCACTTTTGGACATCACTCTCCTTGACCACTGGGGATGGGCTTGGTTTCTCCTCATTTGAGAGTTCAGGCAATGTTTTTTCTACTCCACTGGAGTTTGTCATGGAATCACCATTTCCCATTCCTTCTTGTTGCTCTTGCAGATCTGACGTTCCAGGTAGTAACAGTTCTTCAGATTTAGAGATCGTAGAAGAAGCTGGTAGAACAGCCTTTAGATTGTCTAAAAGCGTTTCAGCATCAGGCTTGCAAAAGGACTGCAACACAATCTTCGGCAAAGCTGCAGCTTGTGCTGCAAAGACAGAAAATCCAAATTAATATGCTGTGAATTAGTAGAAATAAATGAGTAATTAAAAAAGCTACATATTAGAAGTGATGTGATTAGTGAACTACAGAAGCTCATTTTCATCAGTTCAATAAGACACCACTTACTACAGATGAACCAAAATTTCATCCAATGAAAACTGCCCTTCCAGTTTTTTTCCCAATCCTGAAGGAAGGACAAAATATCTGGACAGCAAAAGGGTACTTGGATTGTAGGGTTGGGTGGTATGTCCGTTTTCAAAAATGGTGATGGTATTTTAAAAATGCTTCACGTGCTGCATTTACCTACATAAAGCACGCCTGGAGGAGTCTAAATACCACAGTCTTCAGACAATGACACGGATATCGACACAATGGTTCCTAGATGGCGCCAAATAGTTTGGTTACAGGATCTTCTTTGCGTTTGTCCTATGCACTATATTGCCAAAAGTATTCACTCACCCATCCAAATCATTTAACTCAGGTATTCCAATCACTTCTAAGGCCACAGGTGTATAGAATTAAGCACCTATGCATGCAGACTGCGTCTACAAACTTTTATGAAAGAATGGATCCCTCCCAGGAGCTCAGTGAATTCCAGCGTGGTACCGTGATAGGATGCCACCTGTGTAACAATTCCAGTCATGAAATTTCCTCGCTCCTAAATATTCCAGTCAACTGTCAGTGATGTTATAACAGAGTGGAAGTGATTGGGAACAACAGCAACTAAGCCATGAAGTGGTAGGCCACATAAAATGACAGAGCAGGGTCTGCGGATGCTGAGGCCCAGAGGTCGCCAACTTTCTGCAGAATAAATTGCTACAGACCTCCAAACTTCATGTGGCCTTCAGATTAGCTCAAGAACAGTGCGTAGAGAGCTTCATGGAATGGGTTTCCATGGCTGAGCAGCTGCATCCAAGCCTCACATCAAGCGCAATGCAAAGCCCCGGGTGCAGTGGTGTAATGCAGCAGTAGAGACATGTTCTCTGGATATCTGATGGACGTGTCTGGGTTTGGCAGTTGCCAGGAGGTCAGTACTCGTCTGCCTGCTTTGTGCCAAGTGTAAAGTTCGAGGAGGGGGGGGGACAGTTTGGGGATGACCTCTTCCTGTTCCAACATGACTGCACACCAGTGCACAAAGCAATAAAGCCATGGATGAATGAGTTTGGTGTGGAAGAACTTGACCCGCCTGCAGAGTCCTGACCTCAACCTGACAGAACACCTTTGTGATGAATTAGAGCAGAGACTGTGAGCCAGGCCTTCCCATCCAATATCAGGGTCTGACCTCACAAATGCTCTTCTGGAAGAATGGTCAAAAATTCAAATAAACACACTCCTAAACCTCATGGAAAGCCTTCCCAGGAGAGTTGATGCTGTGATAGCTGCAAAGGGTGGGCCGGCATCATATTAAACCCTATGGATTAAGAATGGGATGTCACTCAAGGCAGACGAGTTTATACTTTTAGCAATATAGTGTATAACCTGCCTGGTATTATGTTTGTGGTCTTCCGTGTTTATAATCAGTGTGGTGAGGCTGTTGGATTAGAACGCATTTTATCTCTTCCATCTTTTAACATAATGATCTGATTATTTATTTATTTGTGTAAACCATGTTTCTAAGGCGTAGCCTACATTACGAACACACTGTAATCTCGACTTGCTTTGATTTAGTAGTGTTGAAGCCGGTTTAGTTCCGAATTCGTCCATCTCTGTGCAATTATTGCATTTTTGAAACAAGAACATTTTATTTTACAAAGGGGGAAGTTGTTCGAATGTAATTGAAATTGAGACCTTTTTTGATATTATAAACAGGCTATTCCATATAGCATATATTCCATATAACAGCCCCATCCATGCCATCACATCTCCTTTAATCACCCTGAAAGAATCTTATATTGAATCTGGGCCACACCAGAGGGCACCAACTCTCTCCCTGGTGGACTGGTGGCTGGTGGACGAAGTGTCGCCAAGGACTTTCCTGCTTAGACTATGTGTATCAGACTACTTAATGCCGATGTGCACATTTCACATTTTATTTGAACTATGACTCCAAGACATTAGTCTGGATAAATTAGTTTCATTCTTGAATTTATCATCTACGCCGCCCAAGTAGGTTGGGTCTGTTTTTGAGTCTTGGTCCTCCCAAGGTTTCTTCCTCGTAACACTTAGGGAGTTTTTCCTTGTCACTGTCGCCCTAGGCTTGCTCAATTTGGGAATGGACGTAGATAGTAGATAATCTATAATTGTAAAGTTGCTTTGAGACAATGCTCCATTGTAAAAAGCGCTATATAAATAAATCTGACTTGACTAGACTATCATTCCAATAGCGCACACCCCAAACCCCCTCCCAACAGACTCTCGTTAGATTCGCGCATTTGAATAGTTAGGTCGAAACCATACATCATACCATGAGTACTGAATTATTATTCCTTGTACTAAACAAGTGTAAAAACAGTGCTGACCTCGGCTGAATTACAAAAGGCAAAAGTTATCAAATGAGGAGTCGTTTGGGAGCCGAAAGTGTCGACTCACCAAAAAGAGCCAGAATTCGCTTCACTTCTAATGAACTTCTCCCGCTATCACAAGAGCGCACACACAGACCTGACAGAAACCTTCGCTCATCGACAGAACCGCCCCCCCACCCACCTCAGTTGGTTGTGCAAATTGGTTTTTTATGCACTCACTTCGTTTCTCCATTACAATTCACAAGCTCCATTAAAAATGCCGCTTAAACAGTTTGACAAGTGGCTCAGACTTCACTGCTTCAATCTAGGGGCTTAAATACCAGAGGATATGAGTAAGGAACTGCAGGACAGCTGACAGGAATCAATACTCCAATGAATTTCATCACCAGCAGTGCAGGACTATGTCTCGGGCATGTGAAAGAGTAAAAAGTCCTAAGAACTCTTTACAAATAATTCTAATGTGAAAGACGTCCTGCCCCATGTCAGAGCAGAAATGTTCTTTTAAAGCAGAAGTAACTCAACAGCAAAAATGTTGGCCGTGTGGAATAATTCAAAGTCTCCAGGGACATTAGATAAGCGATCTGTAATCACCATCATGTGAGATATCAAGAATTTCATAACGTCTTAAAAAAAAACATAAATAAAAAACAAAAATGTAAAGAAAACAAAAACAAAGTTTTGTTTCTGGGTCAAGAGAGTTTTTTTCAATTTTGACAATTTTTTACTTCGGGTCATCACTGTCATTTCCTAAATCATTATACAAAATTACTTTCTTTACCTGGCACAGTAAATGGTGTTTCGTCATAATTATGTGGCAGAAATGAGCATCCATAGACCGACAATAAAATTAATGAGAAGGCAAATTGTAATAAAAATGGTACCCGCTGGCTTGGACTCCGGTGAGAGCCTTCTGTTGTTAGTTACTGGAGGGAGACCACTGGGGTTGTGTGCCAGAATTGTCCGAACTACATCTTCTAAAACAAACATTGCAGAATAGGGGCTGATCAATACTGACAACACTGACGCAAAAAGCTTGGTTTCCTGTTCCATGCAAATCTTTGTATAGCACTCAAGCAATCCCAGTGTAAAGCAGTAGTCTCAGTTACAGCAAGCCTTCAGCTATTTCAATAATCGAAAAAACGAAGAGTAGTCGACTGATTTAATAACAAAGCCATATTACTGAAATACGTACAGTTTAACAGTTTAACATAGAACTAAAGCAATACCTGTTTTAACAGAGGGTGATGATCCGCTCACAGTATGCTTGCTTGAGGAATCGGAAATCTTGTCCACAGCCACTGTAATAAATCAGGATATTAAGGGTCAATGTACGTAGCAAACATCCTAATTCATCTCAGGCTAGGGCTGATTTTGTTTCGGCGCATATACAAGTCTAGTTAAGCAACTTTGTAGATTAAAGTAACAATTCAGTCGCAAATACTAAAAAGTGAAAATAAGTCTCCATGCAAAAACGTTTGTACTAAGAAAAGCTACCCTCCTAAACTGGCATTCTGGTAACTCCATACACCAATACAGACAGTGAAGTTCAGCACCGTACATCACTTAATTTATTCATCTTTTACTTTCTATACTCACTGAATCCAATGCAGGCCCTATCCAACAGCACAGGCACAAGGCCAAATCCAACCCTGGACAGGGTGCCAGTCCAAAAATAAAATACATGATGAAAATCCATGGCATTGTTTACAGTTATGGTTTTCTATTCCTGCTTAAGCCGAGATAAAGTCCCCTTTATACTATAGTAAATGGGACATATCATGGAGTGCTGGTTCTAAATATTATATTCACTGTAACAACATTGAGGAGCACAAACAAAAGAGCTTTGCTGCCTTCAGTGTTTCTGCAGTGAGTTAATTTCTCCTGTTTTACCTCTGATCTTATATGCAATTGAATCAGTAAAAGTAATAAACCTGGTCTGTTGAAGCTTATATTGTCAAGTCAAGTCAGATCTATTTTATATAGCGCTTTTTGACAATGGAGCATTGTCCTCAAAGCAACTTTACAAGTTTAGATTATCTCCTAGTAACTCTACTGCCCAATCCCAAATTGAGCAAGCCTAGGGCGACAGTGGCAAGGACAAGGAAAACTCCCTGAGTGTGGCATTCTGGTACTCCATTGTTCTTGTGGAGTGCTATGTAATTGGGTGGGGACAACTTTCTTCAGGCTCAAATGCAGGCTAGCCAAAAAAAAAAATAAAAAAAAATCATGATTGTTTAAATCTCTTATTACAGATACTCCCTGAATTCGGTAACACACACAAATACACATTGGAAATGGCATGAGATTAGGGTGGGTATTGACAACCAGTTCCAAGAACCAGTACCTGTTAAGAAAAAAACAGAATTTCGGATTCCACTTAACGGTTCCTACTAACACACTTTATTTTAAAAAACCTGGCCATGATTAGTGCAAAATACGTCCATATTAAGGAGGCATCTATTCGCCAGGAATGGTGATCACATACTTTTTACTGATAACATGTTTTAATGGGAAGAAAAAAAGCTTAAAGTGATTACTTTTGAAGTTAACTACAAAAAACATATATTATATATATATATATAATATATATATAATATATATATATATATATATATATATATATATATATATATATATATATATATATATATATATATATATATATAATATATATTTTATTTAAACCTAAACATTTGGCACATTTTTATCACCATTTTGTAATTGAAAACTGAGAATTGATACGAACTGGAAACGAAAAAAAAAAAAAATGCAAACGATACTCAACCCTACATGGAAATTTCAGTACTTTATTATAAATTAAACTCCATTGCAGATTTCTCCCCCAAATGTAGGATAATGCACATTTTTTAAGGTAGGCTATGGGCTAAGATACATACAGCAATATATTAAACTCCACGGCTTATGATAAATAATAAATTCAACTTGCAATGAACTTGTCAGAACTTATCTCCATTTGTAAATTGGGCACTACCTACATTTTAGGAGTCTACCACCCACAGACCAAACGTTTTTGTACATGCACCTACTCCACGTCTACTTTGAAGTTATGTCTGTCAACGTAAGAAGGACAGAATGAATGCAAAACAGGGCCTCAGAAAAGTCCAAATAACCTAACGTTTTACATGTTCTAGACGCACGCATCATTACTGAGTGCTAAAGGCCATGACAAAAGCTGACGGTCTTCCTTAGTATGGCAGTTGGGGCCTGAGCTCATCTGAGCAGTTAAAGAAATCAATATGCACTGGTTTTTGAAAAATAAATATTATAAAAATGAAATTATTTGAATAAATTGGAGGATGTACAAACATGCAGTCAAAACAAACTCTCATACTTCATCCTTGCCTTAGAATAAGGGCAGAGCTGGGGGTTCATAGTCAAAGAGTCTTATGGTGATCAGAGACGTTGGGTTGCTGTCTTCTGCCTCCCGTGGGGTTGCCAATGGCTCATGTGATCCCTCATTGGCTGTGTTTCCTACCAGTTTCTCTCTTTTCTAGCTATGCTGCTTCCATAGCTTAATGCTGCCGGGGTCTCATGCTACACATGGCATCAGTGATTGTTAATAGACACTGTGCTCTTAATCCATAACTAATTACATTTTCTGTTTTCTCTCCGAGCTGTGTTCCGGCAGTTCCAGCCCCACACATGATGTTCATCTGCTGCAGCTCCACTCAAGCTGCTTCCGTCATCAGCTCCAGCCCCATCATACCCGGGCCACTTAATGTCGATGTGCATACTTCACATTTTATTTTAACTTTGACTCCATGACTTTAGTTTCGCTCTTAGATTTATCATCTACGCCGCCAAAGGAGGTTGGGTCCCTTTTTGAGTCTTGGTCCTCCCAAGGTTTCTTCCTATAACACTCAGGGAGTTTTTCCTTGCTACTGTCGCCCCTAGGCTTGCTCAATTTGGGATTGGACGTAGTTATTAGGAGATCATCTAAACTTGTAAAGTTGCTTTGAGACAATGCTCCATTGTAAAAAGCGCTATATAAATAAATCTGACTTGACTTGATATACTCAAATGCCTTTTCTGTCGGAATGTCTAGTACATAAAACTGTACAGAACCATAGGAAGTACAAAAATACATTACTGTTGGCTTGTCAGCATTTAATGGGTCATTCGTTGGGCTTGCCTGCCTCATCTTTAACTTTTATCAATTATCTATCAATGGGGAGAGGGTTTTACTCCTATGATGGGATGACTTTTCCTCCTACAAGGACAGGGTTGTACCCCTACTTGAATTTTCACTAGGACGAGTCTTTTCTTTAGTTTAATGCATGATAATTAAACCATTTCACCTCACCCTAAGCTTGTTCAGTTTGGGACTGGCTTTAGATATTAAAAGATAATCTAAGATTGTAGACGTTTTGAGACAATACTCCATTTTAAAAGCGCTATATAAATAAATCTGACTTGACTAGATTAGACAGCTAAAGCATCACTGACATGCTTTAGAGTTGTATTCTTGTCTTTTTGTGTCTTGTAAAGCACTTTGAAATGCAACTTGTATGAAGTGTGCTAAATAAATAATAATTATTATATTATTATTATTTACAGGAACCTTAAAATGTCACAATATTGAATAGGTGCATCTCAGCAATTCTTTATGTCTCACATTTTGTGTCTTACATACCAGACGAACCTGTAGTGGTAACATCAGGCTGCCGCGACTTCTTAGACCTTTTACGTATGTAGTTGAGGGATTTCCATAATCCCAAGCGAGGTGGGAGTCTGTTGCCTTCACCATCTAAGCGTCGTGAGTTGATCTGAGGCCTTGACACTGAAGGCTGCTGCTCCTGCTCACAGTCTTCCTTTAAGTTTGTCTTTTCTATTAAAATAAGGAAAGTTAAATAATACGAGGTTGATACACTCATGTCAAAGTTTGCAGAACATGCATGGGTATCACAAACACACACCCTGTTATTACAAATACTATTACAAATGGATGATGGTCCAAAATGTAGTGACCATTTGATTGCTCAATTGATTACCATCACATAGTTTAGATTCTTGGCACAGTGTTTTATTTTAAACAATGATATTAATTAAAACACAATATGGAAGCATTTAGTGCACTAGTGCACAATAAAGTCATTCCCTGCATCTTTTATAAAATTTGGAACACTTTGTAAAAACTTCAAAAACAAAATGAATGTTCTCATGTTATTTCTGTCTTCAGGGCTGCAATTCTCTTGTCTGTCAGCAGGTGTCACAAAAATTCACTCATAGTACTGTGTCATTCAGACATGAACAAGGTGCATATGAGACAGCTTTTTATTTCCTATTATAATTCTTAAAACATTGGATGTTAAAGCAAATAGGCGATCAGATGGACATTAAACGCTGAAAATAATTTGTTGAATATAACAATAGCGTAAATTTGAGGTCCACTGATTGTATTTTTCTTGGATTTTCTCCAAAATTTAAACACATGTCTAACCGATTCCGATTTTCTTTCTAAGAATTAGAAATGACAGCATGTAGAAACAATTGCTAAAGAAAGATAGCAGGCGCTGTTGGCTTGTACCTGGCTCTATTCTCTCACTAGCTTTAGCTTTGTGTCGTTGGCCACACAAATATCAATCACTGCAAACTTGCTCAAATTGTACTTTATTGCAGCCTTGATAAGAGCCCTTTACTAGTTAGTGCAAGGGTACAACTACAAGCAAAGACGCTGAATTACAACTCTCCCCACGAGCAGCGTACACCCACTAAGACAGTAAGTCATGTATAGGTTACTATAAGCCACTGAATGCAATAAAAACACACTCTTATGCTAAATCCCAAGCATAAATAGTACAATACAATTACAACAGGCACTGTGAGCTTTCATCAACTAATAAAAAGACATGTACACATAAAACAGAGACACAAGAACCCAAAAACAAACAAAGACGGAGCGGCTGAGCATTAACTGGTTAAGTTTAAAGCTCCTTACACACTGAATTCTGAATTACCGTTAGTCAAAGCACTGTGCTATTCATGTGTGTGTCTGTACCACTGTCGAAATCACAAGTCCACAAGTGAAGGCTAAAATGTGACCAGCACAGAATCGATGAGATTGATCGCAAATCACAGCCGATCACACTGAAAACCGGTCAATTCCGGTCATTGGCTAATCAATCGGGGCATCTCTAGTGTAAATATGCACTAATATTATTCCAATTATCATTCGTTTATTTGCTTTAACATGGTACATTACCTTATTTCAGTGCTTCAGTTTGATTTAAATGCTGATTATCTATAATCATTCTAGGCTATGGTTAGTACACAATACTATGATATTTCAATTTATATTATTATTTTATTTAATAGAAAAGCTCTCTCTTAATTGTACACTATACAGACAGAACATCATCTAATTGACTACATACGTGAGTAAAAGTCAATTAAACTCTGGCATATGAGATTAACTTCATGGTAGACGGTAAAACAGACAAACTTGTTCAAAAAGTAGGATGCTAACACGCCAGTCTTGCAGCATATTGGTTTCAACTGAACGAACGCAGAGAACCACTGCATGTAAATATTCCATGGAATCTGTGCTGATGGACTTCACTCTACTTCAAGAAAGAAATGGCCTGTGCTGCAAAACTAGCATTAACTAAGTATCCAAACTATACTGTCTAAAACAAACATTGCAGAATGGGGTACTGCAGCTGATCTATATTGACAACACCAATACAAAAAGCTTTGGTTCCCTGTTGTTGACTGATTTAATAACAAAGCTATATTACTGAAATAAGCAAACAGAATAAAAAAATGAATCAATATGTACAACAATAAAACTAAAGCAATACCTTTTTTAACTGAGGGTGATGATCCACTCTCAGTATGGTCGTTTGTGAATTCGGACCTCTTGTCCACAATCACTGTAATAAATGCCATAAGAATATAAGGGTCACTGTATGTAGAACACATTTTAATTCATCTGAGGTTCGGGCTGTTTGTCACATTGCTGCTATATATTCAATTAAACATCAAAACGTAAAGATTAAAGTACCAATTCAGTTACTAAATATTAAAAACTAGTTGACATGCATCCTGACAATAATGGCATCGCCTAACTGCTGCAGATGTCTCCTTTTACCTAACTTGCTCCAGTCAGGTTTTGTGAGTGGGGACATCATAAAAGATCACAAACTGTTCATGGAACAAGTTTGAAATGAAAAGGGTTCTCATCATGCTGGAAGTAGCCATCGGAAGATGGCGCATTATGAACGGAAAGGGACGCATATGGTCAGTAACAACACACACATAGGAAGTACTACATGAAGAACTGATTGGTACAAAAGAGACTTGAGCCAATAATATCTTATGGAATATAACAATAGTTTAATGTACTAATATTATTACAATTATCGCTCCATTTTCTTTAACAAGCCACATTTTATTTTAGTGCTTCAGTTTTATTATTATTACAACTTTTAAACTGCGGCTCATCTGTAATCATTCTAGTCTAGGGTTACAGCACTATATTATTTCAAATTTTTCTCATTTTATTTAATAGGAAGGATTGCAAACAGAACATCAACTAGTATGTATATGCAATCACTTGGAAAGATTTTAATGTATTTTCAGGCTGGCAGAAAAAAAAAGTTGAATAAAATGGAGGAAAATTAATTAAACTTTTGTACAGTCAAACCTTATCAATTTAATTTTTGCCAAGAGGTGAGTTTGGTGACTTAATGAGGTTACAAAAACACTAGACAAAGAGTGACATTCATACCCAATGCTGACAGCGTGTGTCAGTGAGCAGCAGTGCTTAATTTGAGCCGGTGTTGTGCCGAATTCGGACCCAATGTCGCACGCAACGTCTTTTGCTCAACAACAAAGGTAATCCTTAAATCCTTAACAGGGCAGAATTTAATTGCCTACAAGACATGCGTCACATTCCAAGAATAGCGAGGCCGAGAGGCAAGGTTGGTGGTTTTTCGAAGTAATGTGCATGAATAGAAATCTGCCCTGCCATCACAGGTGGCGAGGGAGGAGTTTGGCAAGATAAGGTTAGACTGCAATATGAGATTGACGTCATGGTAGACAGTAAAACAAAAACTTCAAAAGAAGGACAATAAGAACACCAGTGTTGCAATATCTGAACGGAAACAGAAAACCACTGCACCACCATGGCATCTGTGCTGAGGGACTTCACTCTGTACCCCTTACCCCAACATCTCCACCGTCTCTAATGAAGATAATGTTGCCTGGTGACTGACTGCAGGAATTACTGAGATAACACTTATACGATTAATATAGTTGTCATTACAAATAATTGTGAAATCAGAAGCTACCCCACATGGTATTTAGGTTCTACATTGTAAGGCTACATAACAGTCCCATGGTTCTTTTGAACTGAATTTGGATAATGCGTAACTAAAGCATAGAGACACGGTCCCTTATTGTTAATTTTGTTGACGAATAATGTGTTAGTCTTTGTCAACGACCCTTTTTTCCTAACAAAAACGAGATGACTAAAAACTAAAATTAATGAAAAACGACAATAACTAGGATGAAATGAACTGACACTTTTGTCAACGAATAAAAATGAGACGAAAAAGTTTGGCAGAGACGACATCCAATCAGATCTGATTTAGTTTTGCTTCAGGTAGGGAAAAGATGCAATCATAACTTTAGCACATCTGGAAAGACAAGACCAATGGTAATGATCCAATCCAATCAGTAATGGTGTAAGACGCAGACATTTGTTCTAACCCTGGGAAGACCGTACAAGTAGCCTCTGTACTGTTTCTCATGAAACCAAGTCGACAATGTTAACACTTGGGAGGAGAGTCTATATATTGGCACATTTCTCATTTGATGTCAACAAAAAGACTCTTTGTGAACAGTGTGGAGCGACCATCTCCGGTAGAAATTCGACAAACTTGAAACGACATCTGTTAGCATGCCATCCTGAAACCGCGGTCAAGCTAGTCGCACCTAAATGGCACGAGCTTCTATTTTAGCGGTATTGCGAAAGCACTCAAAGTGCATTATGTGCAAGCCATTATTTCAGCGAATAAAGTAGGGATATATTTCGAGTCACAATGTGGATATATTTTACCTTCCCTAAAAAAAGTGTTCATACTATCTTTAAGGTGTATTTTGGATAACATAATTCCAATTATGAATAAATGCCATATAGAGCATGCACATATCTGATCTTCTGATCTTATATGTTTAATAAAAGCTCATAATATATCATTTATTCCTACTCTACAATAATCTCATATGTGCACCCTGAGTTTGAAGTAGTAGATTGGTGGAAATTGAGTTTTGGTGACCACTTTACTGTATACTGTCATTATCAACGCATGCATACATGAGCTTATATCTTAATGAGATCTAATTATACATCATTCATCCAACTTGATTCTAATCTAGAATATCTGATGAAGGTCCACACCAAGTTTGAAGCAGATTCTATGGTGGAGATTAAGTTCTAACGACTTTAATGTATACTATTACTATCAATACATGCATGTAGATGTTTCATTTTTGTATAAGTGTGTTTTATAATGACAAACAATTCAAGGGAAATGTTAAGAAAGCATTTATGTATTGCAAATTTTCTGAATCTACTGTAGATTGTCGACTACAACCATTATAATGAGTCTACTAAAACTAGATTAAAACTAAAAACAGTTCAAATGACATTATGACTAAAACTAAATCAAAATTTGCTGTCAAAATTAAAACTGGTCCCTTATTCTGCAGTGGTTCCCATACATTCGTTTACTCGTGGCAGCCTGCCACTATATCAACATTAACCTCCACGTGCTGCTTTTCTCTTTTCTTGCTATTTGACCTGAGCAAAATCTTATTTCATTGTGTAGCTGTGCAACGCTGCAAGAAGGTGCAGCACAAACATTTACATTTACAGCATTTAGCAGACGCCCTTATCCAGAGCGACTTACAATTGGTACAGTCTTACAATCCAAGCAGTTGTGGGTTAAGGGCCTTACTCAAGGACCCAACAGTGGCAGCTTAGCAGAGGTGGGATTTGAACCCTGGACCTTCTCGTCCATAGTCCAGTACCTTAACCCCTAGTCTACCACAGTCCCTACACGCAGTTCTTGCATCTCAACTTACTTCACTCGTTATTCTCAACTTAACGTAGTTTTTGCGTTCTCACTTTAAAATGGCAAACTCACTCTCAGCACATGGCAATTCAAAGCTTTGCACTGCACCTTATAGATGGCTTTATTTAAACTTGGTGCGAAAATCTGGTGATGTTTTGGGTCATATTTACGCAGAAATGAAGACCACTCTAGAGAGTTCACATTTTTTCAAGCATGTATGCATGTGTACACACACACACACACACACACACACACACACACACAAATGTTTTATAGAACACTGCTGTTACGCTGCAACTGGCTTCGTACATTGAAAATTGAAACTGAAGTAAATAATTAACTGATATTCTAGGATAAGGTTGGTAGATGCTGCACATCTTACCAGACAATTCTGTGAGCTTGGTGAGATAAGCAGTCTTTCTTCGAAGTAGCGCTCTAAACCTCTCCTCCAAGCACTGGCTGTGACCCTCAAGAGTCCGAATCGTGAGTTGAGCCTGTAAGAAATCCAGAATACCTGCATTTGATTTTAATACCAATAACCCCATAGTACAACAGTCAGGATTTGACAACAAGAAACAACTCGATAGCCTACATGCCTGTGACATGCAGATTTTGTGACTGGACTATTCATTTATTATTTATGTTGCCTGCTAAACATGAATTCACCACCCTTCAGCTGGTTCATGTACTTCTTGGTGGGACAATAGATAAATGAGGCAGTACTCAAATTTCCAGTGCTGGAGGTTTGATTTCACACTAGGTCTGGGGCATAATCTCAAATGCTTTTGCACCCTGGCTACCTGTTAACAACATCAAAGTCTGCATCTGAGAAGTACTTACAAAGACATCTGAGACGGGGTATATTAGCCCTTCATGATTGTGCCTCAAGTCATGCATGAACAGTACACGTTCAGTGTACTGTATTAACATCAGCTCCGTTTAGTGTTTCCTTATTACTTCATAGACGCACAGCTCAAGCACTGCAGTCTGACACTGAAATGAGTACGACATCAGCGATATCTCTGTAGAGTGCAAATAGTCAATCACAAACACTAGATTTGCACAAAAAATTTGGCCACCAAAAATGGAGGTGGCATGTGTCATCAAATGTCATGATCTTACACTTTAAATATTAATTTAATGCTAATACAGGTACTCCCCGTTTCACGGTGGTCCGATGTATGATATTTGAACTTTATGATGGAAATCCGATAATACACAAATACGCATTTAGCAGAAACTGTACTCTGAATTTCGAAATTAAGAACTAGACAGAGCGTGAGGTAGGGAGTCACGTGGCGGGAGTGATGAGCGCTGGGAAATGTAGTGAGAGAAAGCTGTGATTCTGACAAATTAATTTGTTTGTCACTTTCAATAAATCACTCAATACATTGTACAAGATAGTCAACATTTTGTTATTAAATTAAAAAATATATATATAGCTTTGTGTTAAAGATTTCACCCGATTGTAGTTTAATGCAAGTGTTTTAAGCAGGTTTAAATGTAGGCTACGCTATGATATAAACAGTAGGTATTAAACTCTGGTGTACGACACATTCAACTTGTGATGGATTTGTCACAATGTATCCCCATCACATAACAGGGACTTTTGTAAAAATAAATAAATAAATAAATAAATAAATAAATAAAAAGGGAAAATTGTAGACCTCCACCAGGCTGGGAAGAGTGAATCTACAACCTGATGAATGACTTGCGGAAAGCTGAGACCAAAGTAACAAAGGCTACCACGTAACACACTACGCTGAGAGGGACTCAGATCCTGCAGTCCCAGGAGTGTCAGAGAGCATATGGATGATCCAGAAGATTGGGAGAATATCATGTTGTCAAATGAAACCAAACTACAACATTTTGGTAGAAACTCAACTGAAGGAAGAAGAATGCTGAGTTGCATCCCAAGAACACCATACCTACTGTGAAGCATGGGGTGGAAACATCATGCTTTGGGGATGTTCTTCTGCAAAGGGGACAGGAAGACTGATCCGTGTTAAGAGAAGAATGAACGGGGCCATGTATTGTGAGATATAGAGCTAAAACCTCCTTCCATCAGTGAGAGCATTGAAGATGGAACGTGGCTGGGTCTTCCAGCATGACAACGATCCCAAACACACTGCTAGGGCAACAAAGGAGTGGCTCCGTAAAAAGCATTTCAAGATCCTGGAGTGGCCTAGCCAGTCTCCAGACCTCAACCCCATAGAAAATTTGTGGAGGGAGTTGAAAGTCCGTGTTGGCCAAAAACATCACTGCTCTAGAGGAGATCTGCATGGAGGAATGGGCCAAAATACCAGCTACAGTGTGTGCCAACCTGGTGAAGACTTACAGGAAACGTTTGACCTCTGTCATTGCCAACAAAGGTTATGTTACAAAGTATTGAGTTGAACTTTTGTTATTGACCAAATACTTATTTTCCACCATAATTTACAATTAAATCTTTTTTAAAACCCGACAATGGAATTCCTGGATTGTTTTTTTTTTCTTCTCAATTTTGTCTCTCATAGTTGAAGTGTACCTTGTGAATGTAACAGACCTCTCTCAATCTTTCTAAGTAGGAGAACTTGCTGACAATCAGTGGCTGGCTAAATACTTTTTTGCCCCACTGTACCTAATGCGATTTTCATGAATCACATTATTAAGATGTTACAAACAAACATCAAAGAATGGGTTACCCACCTGATTAAGAATGTCCTGCTTGCTCATCTTGACTTGGTCCCCAACATTCAGTGCTTTTTTCAGAGCAGCAAAGGACTGTTGCATTTCTCCTCTGCGAACGCGCTCCTTCTCTGTGTGAGTTCTACGTTTCACATTTTCAAGACCTGATGCTGACTTGTTTCTAAAACTGAATTCTGTCCAGTAAACCTGTGAAAAGTGAACACACTGGATTGTTTACACTTATCCCATCATAAAATCCTGGTTTATTAAGGCACATTCAACCTCAGTGCTGTAGAAGCTCAATTACCATTGGTCAGAAGGTATAAAAATAACTTAGAGTTAGTCTTTAACAAAGAAATGTGTGACCGGTGGCAATTTAATGCTGAATACTGGAATACAGCACAACACTGAGCACTGCCGTAAGAAAATAATCAGTAACTGAGTTTTTACATGCACTTAAAATTCTGACCATAATCAGATTTCTGCAGTTATCCGATTATTCAAGTGGTCATGTAAACAGCATACTCTTGATTTCTTAGATCAGAATAAGGTTTTGGAATCAGATTAAGAAAGAGAACTGGATTTAATCTCACTAGTCACCTTTCTCAGCACATGTACAGTGGTGCTTGAAAGTTTGTGAACCCTTTAGAATTTTCTATAAATAAATATGACCTAAAACATCATCAGATTTTCACACAAGTCCTAAAATTACATCAAAACAATGAGACAAAAATATTATACTTGCTCCTTTATTTACTGAAGAAAATGATCCAACATTACATATTAGTGAATGATAAAAGTATATGAACCTTTGCTTTCAGTATCCGGTGTGACCCCCCCTGTGCAGCAATAACTGTAACTAAACGTTTCCTGTAACTGTTGATCAGTCCTGCACACCAGCCTGGAGGAATTTTAGCCCATTCCTCCATCTTCAACTTTGGGATGTTGATGGGTTTCCTCACATAACTTATTCCTAACTTATCACTTCAGGTCCTTCCACATCATTTCGATTGGATTAAGGTCAGGACTTTGACTTGGCCATTCCAAAACATTAATTCTATTCTTCTTTAACCATTCTTTGGTAGAATGACTTGTGTGCTTATTGTCGTTGTCTTGCTGCATGATCCACTTTCTCTTGAGATTCAGTTCATGGACAAATGTCCTGACATTTTCCTTTAGAATTCTCTGATATAATTCAGAATTCATTGTTCCATCAATGATGGCAGGTCGTCCCGGCCCAGATGCAGCAAAACAGGCCCAAACCATGATACTACCACCACCATGTTTCACAGATGGGATAAGGTTCTTATGCTGTGTGTTTTCCTTTCTCCAAACATAACACTTATCTTTTAAACCAAAAATCTATTTTAGTCTAATCCGTCCACAAAACATTCCTCCAATAGCCTTCTGGCTTGTCCCATGTGATCTTTAGCAAACTTGCCGATCGAGGCACAAATGTCTTTTTGGAGAGCAGTGGTTTTCCCTTTCTCCTTGCACCCCCTGCCATGCACACCATTGTTGTTTCAGTGTTTCTTCTGACGGTGGACTCATGAGTTGTTTAGACGTTACCCTGGGATCCTTTGCAAAACCTCGCCACTATATACGCCTTGTTGGTGGAGTGATCTTTGTTGATCGGCCACTCCTGGGAGGGTACATTGGTCTGAAATTTCCTCCATTGTACAAAATCTGTCTGACTGTGGAATTGGGTGGAGTCCAATTCTTTAGAGATGGTTTTGTAAACTTTTTCTCAGCCTGATAGCCATCACCACTCTTTTTCTGAGGACCTCAGGAATCTCCTTGTTGTGTCATGAACACTTCCACAACGTGTTTGTGAGGCAGACTTTGATAGATCCCTGTTTCTTTAAAATAAAACTGGGTGCCCACTCACCCCTATTGTCATCACCATTGATTGAACCACCGGACTAATTTCACCTTCAATTTAACTGCTAATCCTAGAGGTTCTCATACTTTTGCCACTCACTAATATGTAATATTGGATCATTTTCCTCAATATATAAATGACCAAGTGTAATATTTTTGTCTCATTTGTTTAACTGGGTTCTCTTTATCTACTTTTAGGACTTGTGTGAAAATCTGATGATGTTTTAGGTCATATTTATGCAGAAATAAAAACTTTGAAACGGTTCACAAACTTTTAAGCACCACTGTATACCCTTAGTCTGATTTCAATCAGTTTTCCCAGTCTGCGCATGCACGCAAACATAACTGGATAGAGTGTACAGCTGTCATGGAAACGACTAGTACAATCAAACACGGTTGCCAGGTTCATCAAGAGACTTCGCTTCTCTAGGGCTTGTTTAAATAGATCTGGTTTCTTGTTTCTCTCAAAGCATCTGGCAACCCTGGAATCAAGTGCAGCATCTGCAAAACAGCTACCCAAACTCCCCAAATGGGGGATTATTATTTTTTATTATTTTTATTATTATTATTTTATTATTAAAGTTTGAAGTATACGTCACATCGTTCTGGGAGATTATTGGCTTGTTGCAAAGTAGAAATCCGACTATTGCCCGAGTAATGTAAACCTGGGGTTTTCCATTATCTGAATACTCAAGCACATGTAAACTCATTGATCAGACTGCTGACAAAATCTGATTTTCTGCAGTTAACAGATTAAATGGCATAAATGCACTCACTGACAGTCTCACCACATCATAGCACTCAGACGTTAAGTAATTTCTTATAAAAGCTCTCACTATCATGCTCAACACACGTCAGTTCCACTCATGCTCCAATTGGTTGCCAGTGTAACTACTAATATACAGTAGGGGGAAAAAAGTGTTTTTTTCCTCATTTTATTTCTCATAGTTGAAAAGTACCCATGATGAAAATTACAGACCTCTCATCATTCTAAGTAAAAGAACTTGCACAATCAGTGGCTGACTAAATACTTTTTTGCCCCACTGTAGTCTCATCAATATCCAAACAATACTCCAAATTTGTAACTTTACCATTGACGGAAACTTTGTGTCTGAAATTCTATTTATCCACTACTGTGTTTCTGCCAACACTGGCTGCAATAAAGCCCACAATTTTAGAGATGTTATAATAATATTGTTCACCCCAGTATATCCCTATCCAACATCATTCCATATTTGAATATGACGCTTGAGATGTTTGAACATTTTTAACACAGCACATCTTGAACCACAGCATAGATATATTACCTTACTTCTGCGCTCTCTGAATTTATCTGCACTCTTTGAATTCCTGTGTGGACATTAAATAATACTCATTTACAGATCATCCAAAACATTGGACGTTAAATGTTCCCAATAAGAAAACAATGGCTTTGTTTTAAGCATAATGGTCAGTCTGTGGTCTTACATTCTCTGTGCAGCTTTAGAATGCTTGCCGATGAACTTCTTTCCTTGACTGTCCTCAATTGACTCACTGTCAGTGTCATCTTCCTCACTGGATGTATCAGCCTATGATTCCACAAAGAACTGAATCAATTTAGCAAACTTCTTTAAATGTTATTTACCGGTACTCCCCGCTTTACGATGGCCCGACTTATATTTCTACTTTACGATGAATATCCGATACCAAACAAATACACATTCAGCAGAAACCATATTTTTCCCAGGCAAGTGTCATGCAGCACGATATTCTCCCACTAGGAACTCGGCAGTGTGTGACGTATGAAGCATGTGATCACATGACACGCCGGTCCTGGCAGAGAGGCTTCCTTAATACAAACATATCGAATATTGAATCTAAATTCTATTTTCTTAACAGGTACCCATCAAAAAATTATATTAGTTAAACCAACAGCTAATACTACACTGCCTGGCCAAAAAAGGTAATTTAACTAAGCAAATAAATTATAAAAAATAAAAATAATAAAAAAAGATCCTCCCATCGGACAATTACTGCATTGGTGATTATGTTTCAGCTGGCAACAAGTTAATTAACTCTAACTGATGCAGTGAGTAGCTTCTCATTTGTTAATCAACCATGTCAAAAGACATCCTGTGGTTGTGGAAAAGACGTTCATCTATTTCAAAGTCAAATTGTGAAAGAGTGGTTCAGGGAGCATGAGGCATCATTTTCACACATGGACTGGCCACCAGAGTCCAGACCTGAGCCCCATTGAGAATCTTTGGGATGTGCTGGAGAAGACTCTGGCAGTGGTCCAAATCTCCCATCATCAACACAAGATCTTGGGAAAAAATTTAATCCAACTCTGGACAGAAATAAATGTTACATTGCAGAAGCTTGTGGAAACAATGCCACAGCGAATGCGTGCTGTAATCAAAGGCGGTCCAACCAAATATTAGCGTGTGAGACCTTAGCCAGACAGTGTATTTGCTCACTTGGTTGCAGACTGAAGCTGCCCTGTGCTCATGGTAAGAAGTGGAATGGAATATGGATCGGACATCTGTC
>JAJAGP010005257.1:0-35733 GCA_025084515.1 Ancistrus triradiatus
CTCCTCCCTCCACTCCATCACGGTACTTGCATGACTCCATCATTCCATCTCTGTCATGAACAAAAATAACCAGGAATTAAAAGTCATTTGATTTCTTATTCTGCATAGGAATAAGAGAGTCCACGGCCCAAGCCAAGAGGATGGAATGGTGAAGAGAAAGAGGACAAGTTTGGATGGAAATAAACCAGACAGTCCGTCAACATCCAGAGAGGTGATCGAGCAGCCCCAAAAGCTGAGCGAGCTAAATATGAGGGAGGGAGAAGGACAAGATGAAAACGGAGCTCCTTCAGAATGGGAAGATGAACAGATCAACCTTCTGCAAAGGGAACTGGACCAGAGAACCAAGGAAAGAGATGAGCTAAAGATAAAGGTCAGTACTTGATTTGTGTTCTCTCAGTAACCAGTCAGTAAAACAGTGAGAGCCTAACAAGCATCAGTATACCAAGCAGCTCATTTGGCTGAGAGGTAAGAGCTGTGGTGGCTTAGCAGACTGTGGACCAGAAGGTCTAGTGTACTCTACTGGTGAACTCCGAGTGCTAGCATAGCTGCTAAGCTAACTGCAGCCTGTGTTTCATTTAGGTTTCCTTTTGGTTTGCTCTTATAAGCAACCATTTTAGGACCTATGGAGACTTATTTGCACTAAGAATACAGTATTGTAAAACACAATCAACACAGCGGAGATCTACACTGAGGAAGAGCTATTATGAATCTGAATCACTATGTACTGAATTGTGAATTGTGAATCGAGTTTTGAGTTTCGGCTGAAACGAGTTGCGCAGTTCAACTCATACCAGTTTAAGGACAATTCCAAATCAGAAAAAGTTGGGATTGTATGGAAAATCCAAATAAAAATAAAAAACACAGTGCTGTTTACATGTACTTTCACTTTTATTTAATTGCAGACATTATGAACTGAAGAGATTTCATGTTTTTTCTGGTCAACATTTTATTTGTTAATAAATATCCATTCCTGCATTTTAGACCTTCAAAACATTCCAAAAAAGTTGGGACGGGGGCAATTTATGGCTGGTAATGAGGTAAAAAACTAAATTTATGATGTGATTTCAAACAGGTGATGTCAAGAAGTGATTATAATCATGATTTGGTACAAGAGCCATATCCACAAAAGGCTGAGTCTTTGATGAGTAAAGATGGGCAGAGGATCTCCAACTTGTCAACAAATGTATAAGAAAATTATTGGAAATAATTTGACATTTTGACATTCTTGACATTGACATTTGACATTGTTAACGCAAGGCTTTGTTTTGCACAAAAAAGTTTTAAGCAGCATTTGTGAATGTAACTCCATATTGTAGTGCCCATATGTTCTATCAGCTATGGATGAATGCCGGTTCTTGATGCAGTGCCGTCTGAGGGATCGGAGACCATGGATCTTCAGATTAGGCTTGTGTCCTTGCACTTCATGAACTGAAATTCTTCCAGAGTCCTTTAATTGTTTAATTATATTATGCACTGTATAGGGAAAAATATGTAAATCCCTTCCAATCTTTCTTTGAGGAACGTTGTTTTTAAACATTTCAGTAACATTCTTATTTGTTGATAAACTGGAGATCCTCTGGCCATCTTTGCTCCTCTGAGATTCAGCATTTCATGTATACTGATTTTTCATGATTATAATCATTTATTGGCATTACCTGTTTCAAATGACTAGCTCTAAATTGCCCCTGTCCAACCTTTTTTTGGAATGTGTTCCTGGCCTGAAATGCAGGAATGGATGTGTATGAATAAATGAAGTTGACCAGAAAAAATATGAAATGTATTGTGTTTGTGTAACGGCGGGCGGCGGAAGGGAAGCAGGAGACGAACGTAGGTTCAAAGTAATGGGAGGATTTATTAACAAAAAGGCAAACAAAGGGAGACACAGCGAAAGGAACAGGCGAGGACCGAAAACGGGTGGATAACATAAACGAGGCTGAAGCCGAAAATGGGCATGAAACAAAACACAAAACGAGGAAGTGAACTTAACGTGCCAAACCTGGGGATATGAGGAACGCGGACGAGCATGGAGGAGAACGGACGGAGTGCGTAGGGACGCAAGATGAGGGACGGTGTGTAGGAGCACAACCGATATGGCAACATAGTAACATTAATAATCCGCGATGACGGTGAGGTGAGTGCGGCTTATATGGTGTGTGGATGTGATGAGGAAAACGAGGAACAGGTGCGTGTGGTCGTGACGTGGGCAGGTGACGCTGGCGTGGTGGCCAGCGGGCGTGACAGAGACCCCCCCAAGGAGTCCGAGACGGAGCTAGGACTCCAGAAAGAGCCCCCCGGTCGCAGTCCTGCCTCGGGGGGTCTCCTCGCCGGGCGGACCCTAGGAGGGGACCGCCAACAGTCGGGCGGCTGGCGCGTGGAGGCGCCGACGAGAGGCAGGCGAGCGGAGTCGACGACGTGAGGCTGGCGCGGGGAGGCGACGACGTGAGGCTGGAGAGCGGAGTCGACGACGTGTGGCTGGAGAGCGGAGTCGACGACGTGTGGCTGCAGAGCGGAGTCGACGACGTGTGGCTGCAGAGCGGAGTCGACGACGTGTGGCTGCAGAGCGGAGTCGACGACGTGTGGCTGCAGAGCGGAGTCGACGACGTGTGGCTGCAGAGAGGAGTCGACGACGTGTGGCTGCAGAGCGGAGTCGACGACGTGTGGCTGCAGAGCGGAGTCGACGACGTGTGGCTGCAGAGCGGAGTCGACGACGTGTGGCTGCAGAGCGGAGTCGACGACGTGTGGCTGCAGAGCGGAGTCGACGACGTGTGGCTGCAGTAGCGGGAGTCGACGACGTGTGGCTGCAGAGCGGAGTCGACGACCGTGTGGCTGCAGAGCGGAGTCGACGACGTGTGGGCTGCAGAGCGGAGTCGACGACGTGTGGCTGCAGAGCGGAGTCGACGACGTGTGGCTGCAGAGCGGAGTCGACGACGTGTGGGCCTGCAGAGCGGAGTCGACGACGTGTGGCCTGCAGAGCGGAAGTCGACGACTTGTGGCTGCAGAGCGGAGTCGACGACGTGTGGCGGCAGAGCGGAGTCGACGACGTGTGGCTGCAGAGCGGAGTCGACGACGTGTGGCTGCAGAGCGGAGTCGACGGACGTGTGGCTGACCAGAGCAGGAGTCGACGACGTGTTGGCTGCAGACGCGGAGTCGACGTACGTGTGGCTGCAGAGAGGAGTCGACGACGTGTGGCTGGCAGAGCGGAGTCCGACTACGTGTGGCTGCAGAGCGGAGTCGACGACGTGTGGCTGACAGAGCGGAGCCGACGACGTGTGGCTTGCAGAGAGCGGAGCCGACGAACGTGTGGCTGCAGAGCGGAGGCCGAAGACGTGTGGCTGCAGAGCGGAGGCCGACGACGTGTGGACTGCAGGAGCGGAAGCCGACGACGTGTGGCTGCAGAGCGGAAGCCGACGACGTGTGGCTTGCAGAGCGGAGCCGACGAACGTGTGGCCGCAGAGCGGAGCCGACGACGTGTGGCTGCACAGAGCGGGAGCCGACGACGTGTGGCTGCAGAGCGGAGCCGACGACGTGGTGGCTGCAGAGCGGAGCCGACGACGTGTGGCTGCAGAGCCGGAGCCGACGAGGCGGATGCTTGAGAGCGGAGCCGACGCTTGAGAGCAGGGCCGTGGACGGGATGCTTGAGAGCAGGGGCCGTGGACGGGATGCTTGAGAGCAGGGCCGTGGACGGGATGCTGGAGAGCAGGGCCGTGGACGGGATGCTGGAGAGCAGGGCCCGTGGACGGGATGCTGGAGAGCAGGGCCGTGGACGGGATGCTGGAGAGCAGGGCCGTGGACGGGATGCTGGAGAGCAGGGCCGTGGACGGGATGCTGGAGAGCAGGGGCCGTGGACGGGAATGCTGGAGAGCAGGGCCGTGGACGGGATGCTGGAGAGCAGGCCGTGGACGGGATGCTGGAGAGCAGGGGGGCGTGGACGGGATGCGGAGAGCAAAAGGGCCGTGGACGGGATGCTGGAGAGCAGGGCCGTGGACGGGATGCTGGAGAGCAGGGCCGTGGACGGGATGCTGGAGAGGCAGGCGACGTGGACGGGATGCTGGAGAGCAGGGCCGTGACGGGATGCTGGAGAGCAGGGCCGTGGACGGGATGCTGGAGAGCAGGGCCGGGTTTGAAGGGAATGCTGGAGAGCAGGGCAGGGGAGGGATGCGGGAGAGACAGGGCCGTGGACGGGAGCTGGAGAGCAGGGCCCGTGGACGGGATGCTGGAGAGCAGGGCCGTGGACGGGATGCTGGAGAGCAGGGCCGTGGACGGGATGCTGGGAGAGCAGGGCCGTGGACGGGATGCTGGAGAGCAGGGCCGTGGACGGGATGCTGGAGAGCAGGGCCGTGGACGGGATGCTGGAGAGCAGGGCCGTGGACGGGATGCTGGAGAGCAGGGCCGTGGACGGGATGCTGGAGAGCAGGGCCGTGGACGGGATGCTGGAGAGCAGGGCCGTTGGAAGGGATGCGGATAGCAAGGGCCGTGGACGGGATGCTGGAGAGCAGGGGCCGTGGACGGGATGCTGGAGAGCAAGGGCCGTGGACGGGATGCCTGGAGAGCAGGGCCGTGGACGGGATGCTGGAGAGCAGGGCCGTGGAACGGGATGCTGGAGAGCAGGGCCGTGGACGGGATGCTGGAGAGCAGGGCCGTGGACGGGATCTGATGGAGAGCAGGGCCGTGGACGGGATGCTGGGAGAGCAGGGCCGTGGACGGGATGCTGGAGAGAGCAGGGCCGTGGACGGATGCTGGAGAGCAGGCCGTGGACGGGATGCTGGAGCCCCCCGGAGGAGAACAGACTCAGGAAGGGGTCTCCGTGGAGGAGACGGTCTCTGGACGGGTCCTCCGTGGAGGAGACGGTCTCTGGAACGGTCTCCGTGGAGGAGACGGTCTCTGGACGGGTCTTCCGTGGAGGAGAACGGTCTCTGGAAACGTGCTCCTGGAGGAGACGGTCTCTGGACGGGTCTCCGTGGAGGAGACGGGTCTCTGGACGGTCTCCGTGGAGGAGACGGTCTCTGGACGGGTCTCCGTGGAGGAGACGGTCTCTGGACGGGTCTCCGTGGAGGAGACGGTCTCTGGACGGGTCTCCGTGGAGGAGACGGTCTCTGGGACGGGTCTCCGTGGAGGAGACGGTCTCTGGACGGGTCTCCGTGGAGGAGACGGTCTCTGGACGGGTCTCCGTGGAGGAGACGGTCTTTAGAAAGGCCTCTGTCGACCTGGATGCAACCACTGGGACTGCCGACGTCCTGGGGGCAGCCACTAGAACTGCAGATGCCCTGGGGGCAGCCACTGGAACTGCAGACGCCCTGGGGGCAGCCACTGGAACTACTGACGCCTTGGATGCAGTCACTGGTACAACTGTTCGAGACACGGGAGTGGGCACGAGCGACGCGACTGCCCATTTTGGCAATGTCTGTGGTGCAGGAGTGGGCACGACCGGGGTTAACGTGACTGTCCGTGTCGCAAAGGTTCGCGGTGCAGGTGTAGGCACGACTGGGGGCGACGTGACGTGAGTCGGGGGCGCTACCTGTGCAACCGGGATACCGGACGTTCTCCGTTTCTGCCGGCGTTTGACCAAGATGGTCCGGATGGTGGCAAGCTGGGGATCCAGCACATGACCTACCAAGGCTGGCCGGACACGAAGAGCGATAGGGCTGTTGCATAGGAGCGTGCCACAGGAGACCTCTGGTTCACTAGCGGAGTGTCCGTGCTCGGAAAAGCCCGAGCCAGTGGCTATGGTGCTCGTGAAAGCCCGTGAGGAAAAGCCCCAGCCAGTGGCTATGGTGCTCGTGAAAGCCCGTGAGGACCTAAAGGAAAGCTCTAGCAGCTCCAGGAATTGGCCCGAGGTTCCGGTTTTTAGCATCGGCCAAAGTTAGGGCTTCACCAGAAAGGTGGAGCACCAAAAAGGACACCTTGGCATACTCTGATTCAAACGGGACGTGATGAAAATACTGCCCGCACCATTCCACGAACGGCCGGCAGGTGGCAGGATTGCCGTTGAAACGGCCAAAGGAAAAAGAAAAATCAAAAGAACCTGCCGTCTCCATAGCGGCGGATTATTCTGTAACGGCGGGCGGCGGAAGGGAAGCAGGAGACGAACGCAGGTTCAAAGTAGTGGCAGGATTTATTAACAAAAAGGCAAACAAAGGGAGACACAGCGAAAGGAACAGGCGAGGACCGAAAACGGGTGGATAACATAAACGAGGCTGAAGCCGAAAATGGGCATGAAACAAAACACAAAACGAGGAAGTGAACTTAACGTGCCAAACCTGGGGATGTGAGGAACGCGGACAAGCATGGAGGAGAACGGACGGAGTGCGTAGGGACGCAAGACAAGGGACGGTGTGTAGGAGCACAACCGATATGGCAACATAGTAACATTAATAATCCGCGATGACGGTGAGGTGAGTGCGGCTTATATGGTGTGTGGATGTGATGAGGAAAACGAGGAACAGGTGCGTGTGGTCGTGACGTGGGCAGGTGACGCTGGCGTGGTGGCCAGTGGGCGTGACAGTTTGTATGGTTTGCACTGCAATAAATGTCTAAGTAAATGTAAGGAACACTGCATTTTCTTCTGTTTTGCATTTTCCATCCCGTCCCAACTTTTTATGATTTATGGTTGTAAGTGCACTGAGTATTAACCAAACATCGAGAACTGAGACAAATTTTTCTAGTCAAAATGTTCAGAGTTACAAGGTAGTTGAGAACCAAGGTACCACTGTATTTTCTATAGTTATTGTGACTTTCCATAAATTAAAAAAATGTTTAGCATGTATATAATAGTCTAAGCTTTGAACCCTTAACCCACAATTGCTTGGATGGTAAGATGGTATCAGTTGTCAGTCACCCTGGATAAGCCTCTACTAAATAACTAAAGGTAAATGTAAAAAAGTTCCAGACTAGACTTAAAACTGACAGGTTGGGTAGTGCAGTTATAAGCTTTCCCCTAGGCAGGATCATAACAGTACATTAATGTATTTTCTATAGTTATTGTGACTTTCTATAAAGTAAAAAATGTTTACCATATGTATAACAATTTAGACTTTGGACTGATTGTAGTGCTCCACTCGTATTTTCATATCTTTACAATATCTTTGACGCATTTACACACGACTATGACAATGTCTGCCCAACATCCATTTTAGTCATCATCCATTTTCACATAACGTAATGTGGACGTTAAACGGTGTATGGAAGAAGAAATGTGAGAATGGTGAAAAAGGAAAAGAGGTGAAGCCTTGACCGTTACACAGATAACAACAACATTATGCTGACTTCATTGATTGACAGATATATTTAGGTGTTAAAAAGTGTGAGATGATTGGATCATGCAGGAGAGAGGTAGGAGTTTTTCCAGTCTGTTATAACTAGGTTATCTTCGCGTAGTTTGCGACTGTCAGCGATGGTAACATGACCTTATGTTCGTTTACTTCTATTCCATACACCCCCATGTCACAAATCTGTGATGTTTTACAATCTTGTCTTTCCCTTTTCATCACACAGCTGGACAGTCTGGAATCCAAATATCACACTTTGTCAGAGTCCTACGAATCTCTACAGAAAGATTTCGAAAAAGCAAAGAGAGACATGGAAGAGCTGAGAGTAAGTACAGCTCAAGAGGCTCAGGTGGCAGCAGTTGAAGGTGCACCAGAGAACAGGAGAGAATAAGTCAACAGCACACAGACATGCAGGTGAGAGTGAATAGAAGAGTGAAATTTGTTGTAGCAGTGAACAGGGACAAAGTAGAAAGTGTAGGGAGAAAAAAGATGGGCACGGGATCTCCTGTTTGTCAACAAATATGTGAGAAAATTATTAAATTTTTTTAAAACAGTGTTCATCAAATAAAGACTGGAAAGGATTTACATATTTCTCCCTCTATAGTGCATAAAATCATTAGACAATTAAAGGAATCTGGAGGAATTTCAGTGCGTAAAGGGCAAAGACGCAAGCTTAAACTGAATAGCCATGATCCCTCTTGTCTTTGATGCTAATGTTATGCAGTCTAAGCCAAGCCAAGCCAAGCCGGTGGGGATTATTGTTTTGTATTTGTTGCAGTCACGCTGTGGGATTACCTTTTTTGCGACGCCATTCACCCCGCGTTTATTATGGATTGCCTTGCCATGAACTCTCGCCCGGACCATTAGTCTAGCTTTTGCTAACGGCAGTTTATTTGTGTTTTCTTCGGCTACCCAGCCAGGTTTGTTTTCCCTGTGTTTATCTGGTCATCAGTGTTCTTGTTATTGTATTATTCGGCTCTCATGCTAGGTTTGGTTTTGGTATTTTGGTATTTCTGAGTTAGTGCTTGTTGGTTTATTTGAGTTCTGTTATTTCTATTACTTTTCTTAAACTGTTTCTGTTGACTGGAACCTGCGTTCTTGTCTACTCATGCCTCTACGCCCCCGTAACAGAATGCTACCACCAGACAAGCAGGCGGGTTCCAGCCCCTCGCCATGTGTGCCGTACTACTTTGATGGAAACCCCCATCAGTGCCAGCACTTTCTGGACCAGTGTAGGGCCTATGCGGCCCACTTTTCCGATCATCCTGGGGAGGACCTGTTGCTCACGCTGGCTCTCTCAGAGCCTTGGAGTGGATTCACGAGTCAGGGTCGTTGTATGCACTGGGAACCTTGGACTGATTCTTCAAGGACCTCGAATCCAAGTTTTGTCCCTTCCCGACCATGCCTCACCAGCCCCGCCTTGTTTGTCACCTTCTTGATCTTCCACTTAGCGTTGATCGGAGGATCCGGGTCGGCAACAGGATCAAGCCTGTCCAAAGCGTGCTCCCTCCGGAGATCGTCCAGAGCATCTTGTTCTGACCCTTCAGACCACGCTATCTCCTGCCGCTAAGGACGTCCAGGGTGCCACATCCGTCGCTGAGGATGTCCAGAGTGCCACGCCTGTCGCAGAGGATGTCGAGGTCACTGCTTCATTTGCGAAGGTCTTCCGGATTGCCACCTCGCTCGGCAAGGTTGTCAAGAGTGCCGCCTCGCTTGCTGTGGACGTCGAGCACACCATCACGCTTGCTGACATTGCCCAGAGCGCCGCTTCTCTTGTGGAAGCCACACAGAGCACTGCCTCGACCGCTGAGGTCGTCCAGAGAGCCGCCTTTCTCATTGAGGTCGTCCAGCATCGCTCCTTTCAAGGGACGTCCTGAGCATCCTGCTCACCAGGACCTTGAAGAGGAGCTCCGAAAATGAGCTGTTAGCGTCCAGTGACTCGGTACCGAGACAAGCTAACCCCGTTTCCGAGCTCCCCATGCTGCTTAGCCTCATAAATGAGCTACAAGCACTCGATAACCCTGTTTTTGAGCACGTTAGCCCCATCTATGAGCACCCCACGCCGCTTAGCCTCATAAACAAGCCGCAAGCAACAGATAACTCTGTTTTTGAGCAGGTTAGCCGCAAATATGAGCACTCCACGTTGTTTAGCCTCATAAATGAGCTGCCAGCACCAGATAACCCTGTGTAGGAGCATGTTAGCCCCATCTTTGAGCACTCCGCATCGTTTAGCTTTGTTAATGAGCTGCTAGTGCCATGTAACCCTGTATCTGGGCACGCTAGCCCCGTTTCTGAGCTCGCCGCGCCGTTTTGCTCCGTAGATGTGCCGCTAGCGCCATGTAACTCATTATCTGGGTACGCTCGCCCCGTTTCCGAATTTGCCGCGCCGTTTTATTCCGTAGACACGCCGCTAGCGCCATGCAACTAGTTGTCTGAGCCTGCTAGCCCTGTCTCTGATTGTTGTGCCGTTTAGCTCCATAGATGAGCCGCTAGCATCATGTAAGCCTGTTTCTGAGCCTGCTAGCCCCTTCTCCAAGCTTACCTCGCCAGGCAGCTGTGTGGATTAGTCACCAGTGCCTGATAACCCATGTTTGCTCCGTTGTCGAACCCGCTAGCTCCGTATCTGTGCACGCCATGTTTCTTAGCTGCACAGGTGAGCTGTTAATGCCCCGTAGCACCATACCCGAGCCACTATCATCTAGTTACCCTGGACGTGAGCATATTAGCTCCATTTTTGAACATGCTAGGCCCATTTCTGTGCGCTCCGCGCCTGTTAGGTCACTTCTGTCAGTTCTTTTTTGCACACGCTAGCCCCGTATCTGTGCACACCAGGCCTACTAGCTCTACAGATGAGCCATTACCGCTCCGTAGCACAGTACCCGAGCCGCTAGCATCCTGCTGCCTCATTCTCGAGCCGGTTATCTCGGTTTTTGTGCACATTAACCATGTCTCTGTGCACTGCCGTGCCTGCTAGCTTGGTACCTGAGCTGTTAGCGTCCACTAGCTCGGTATCTGAGCCATTAGTGCCTGCTAGCTTAGTCTCTAAGCTGCTAGCGTCCAATAACCCTGTACTTGAGTGCGCTAGCTCGTAGCTGAGCGTTTAGCGTATAACCCTGTGTATGGACAAGTTTGCTCAGTACCGAGAGTCTGCTAGCTCAGTGTCTGAGCTGTTAGCGCCGGCTAGCTCAGCACCTGAGCCGTTAGCGCCTGCTAACTCTGCACCTGAGCCGCCAGCATCCCATGGCCCTGTTTTGGGGCGCGTTAGCTCGGTACCTGAGTCGCCAGCGCCTGATAACCCGGTATTTAGGCCGGTTGGCCTCCTAGTTGAGCATGTTTGCTCCAATCTTGAACTAGTTGATTATGTGTCCGAATTGTTGACCTTGTATAGTTCTGTACCCGAGCGCACCGCGTTTTCTAACCTTGTGCCCAGTCTCGTTAGCCCCGTTTCCGAGCATCACGCGCCCGACAACCCCGAGCCTGGGCGTGTAGCACCTCACGGCTCTGTGCCAGAGCAGGTTAGCCTTGTCTGGTGGCTCCTTGCTCTTGTTTGCTCGGTCACTCGGCCTTTAGTTCCCCCTAGCTCACTATCTGAGCTCGTTGGTTCCGTCTCCAAACTACTAGCGCTGCCTCGCTCTGTTTTCGAGTGCGCCATACCGGTTAACTCTAGTTCCCTGCCTATTGCACGAGGTTTATTTAAGTTTTGTTATTTCTATTACTTTTCTTAAATAAACTGTTTCTGTTGACTGGAACCTGCATTCTCGTCTGCTCATGCCTCGTCGCCCCTGTAACACGGGCAAGTGTGGATGGGTCTGGTCTTGGGCGTGTTCTAGTCTTCTAGTCGCTTTCACTCCACACAGTTCTAGGGACTACTTTGGGAGGAACTACCAGTTGCATAGCTTCCCTGAGAACTACATTCATTCCAGGTCCTTTTGTCTGTTTGTGTTCGCACCACCAGTAGGAACGCTGTGTGACTCTGAAGTGACATAAGCCATGCAAATATTTATGCTTTATGCTTAGGTGACACAAAATCGCATATAAGCTCAGTAATGATAGGCTCAGTCTGTTGTTTATACAACTATTGATGTGCAAGTATATTTAAACTGCGTCCCATTTCAGGGGCTGTATCCTTCGAAGGACGCGGTCTATGAAGGCGAAGTCAAGTCAGATTTATTTCTGTTTCTCATAAAATAACGTAAAAATATGCATATTGGCATCATGTAGGCTGATACTCAGAGTCACTATAGGATCTTGATTCCTCAGCAGGTGTCCTCAGCAGAGGTCCTTCGTAGGCTGTGTAGACCATGATGAAGTACGAACTGAAATGAGACATATTGCTCTATACAGTTCTAAGAACTATGGAAAAATCTCATTCAGCTCTGAGTTTGTGTCAGTTCAGGGGTGGCCATGTTAACCTTAGAGGGTACAATATAAGCAATTAATGGTTAAGAGGACTGGTGGTGCAGAACTCAATGTACTGGATTACTGACCAGAAGATCCAGGCTTCAAGACCCAGCACTGCCACACTGCCAATGTTGGGCCCTTGAGCAATTCTAATAACCTTCAGTTGCTTGGAATGTACCTTGTAGGATCATACCAGTTGTAACTCTCTCTGGATTTGGGCATCTACTAAATATAAATAAAAATGTTAAGAAAACGCACTTAACCATGCTTAATCCTGATTTACACTATAATGTAATACCTTATACTGACTCTATTTCACTCTTTCTCTTTCTCTCTCATTCTTGCTCCCGCTCTACCTCGTTTCGCTCTTTCTCTCTCCCCCTTCTTTCACTTCTCATTTCTCTTCAGCCTCAGGTTAAAGGAGCTCAGACAGAATGTGGCTCGTCTCCTGGTCACCTTCGTCCCTGCTCTGGATCTTCAGCAAGTGAACTATGATTGTGATGTTATCGATGAGATGCTGAGTCAGGTTATAGATGAGATAGATGATACAGAGTCTTCCACCTTTACATAAATGCATAAGAAATGACATCAATGCAGAGACATTTGAAAATAAATACATGTTTATAATATTAAACGTTCTTATAAAATTTTAATGTTTTAATTGTACTCGATTCATCTGTCTGTGTGTAAATGCATTTTGAAATACAACTCATTTAGGCAACTAGTGCCACTTTGGGACTGTTATCTTAAAGTTTAGAAATTGCATTTAGGGATTTATTTTCACATTTTAACCTCACTATTCCTTTGGAGATCATGTCCTGTAAGCCTCCCCTACACTCATGAATTCTGTGCATTATAATAGTGCACCATATATTGATCCAGATTTTTGAATGGAGAACAGAGAACAGTTTCGAACCCAGTGGCTATGTGTTCTGCATTAATTTTGTATTTTGTGTGTCAAAATATGCTAATTCTTTTCACTTTGTTTCTGGTTGTGTTCTTTATTGTTGTTGTTATTATTATTATTAGTATTATTATTATTATTGTGTAAATTATCTTCAAAGATTTAAATAAGATTCTTAAATCCAGCTCTGGTTAGTAATATGAGCATTAGTAGTCTTTGGTTCTGTCTCTTTCTCTCTCTATCTCTCTCTCTGTGTGTGTGTGTGTGTGTGTGTGTGTGTGTGTGTGTGTGTGTGTGTGTGTGTGTGTGTGTTCAGTGCTCCCCCAGTTTCATGCTATGCCCACCCAAGCCCAAAGCAAGTAAATCATAATGATATTTTGGCTTTACTTTGTGCCAATTCCTTTAGTTTTGTTATTCATTTAAATTTTTTAGTAAAGTTGTAGCTAAGAAACCTGTATATATATATATATATATATATATATATATATATATATAGACAATGAAACTGAAACACCTGTCATTTTAGTGTGGGAGGTTTCATGGCTAAATTGGACCAGTCTTGTGGCCAATCTTCATTAATTGCACATTGCACCAGTAAGAGCAGAGTGTGAAGGTTCAATTAGCAGGGTAAGAGCACAGTTTTGCTCAAAATATTGCAATGCACACAACATTATGCGTGACATACCACAGTTCAGATGGTTTGATGAACATGAAAGTGAAGTTGAACATCTCCCATGGCCTGCACAGTCACCAGTTTATTAGTAAATAGTAAATATTATTTAGCCACTTTGGGGTGTTTTGGAGAAGCGAGTCAGGAAACGTTTTCCTCCACCAGCATCACGTAGTGACCTGGCCAGTATCCTGCAAGAAGAATGGCTTAAAATCCCTCTGACCACTGTGCAGGGCTTGTATATGTCAGTTTCAAGACGAATTGACGCTGTATAGATATATGTGTGTGTATATATATATATATATATTGATATACGCTCACCGGTCCCTTTATTATTTACACCGTGCTAGTCCCAAGTTAGCCCTTTTTCCTTAACCCTTTCACGCATAGTGGTTACTACAGTGGACAGAAATTCCATAGCTGTTTTCTTCCGTATGCATGAGTTTTCATGTCACAATTGCACATCAGCCACTAGAGTGGACTCTGTTGTTCCTTGCTATATGCTATATACTAACAAAAGTTTATTTTATTGACTGTTTTCTTAAAGACATATTTCATTAGTTGAGCTTCAAACGCATGTTGTCCACCCTAATGGACATATCACCAACTCCTTGAATGGGGAATGTTAAAAAAAAATTTGTTTTTTGTTTTTTGTTTTTTCCATGCCCAAAGAGTAATAAAATGCGATTTAGTATGCGATACATTCAACAAGGTGCTGGAAACATTTCTTAGAGATTTTGGACCATATTGACATTGTGTAGCCCATTTTGAGTCCCAGCATCCTTGAAAATAAAAAGTCGTTTTTTGTTGTTTTTTTAGACAGAAGTTAAGCTGATAGTCTGATAAGCTGAAAAAATTTTAAAACCATAGAAAGGATATAGTTTAACACTGAGAAGCACAGGGCCCATTTGACCTACATATACCTAGAAGTGCCGAGCTCTGGTCATTGATTACTGTGTTTTCCTACTAGTAGCATCGTACTGTATTTACCTACCTAAAGCATAAAACATACTATTTTAAAATAAAAAAAAACATCAGCCCCCCTTGCCTCAAGTTGTATGAGCCACTTTCTCCTTTTCTACCCTTTCTCCCACCCTGCTCACAATATATTTTCATACAAAAGTTATTTGACAATAATTTGTAAACAAAATGATGGCTTTTTGGCTCAACATTAAAGTAAGTTTTTTTTTCAGATTTTGTTGGTAGAATGACATTGTACCTTAGGCTGGGGTTACCTCACTTTATTGATCTTTTTTAATTATTGTATATGCGTCATTATCTTTTTACATTTAATAGAATACTACTTATAGTTTGTAAACAAAAACAATTAAAGCTAACGTTTCTCAGATTTTGTTGTAGAGTGATATTGTACTTTAGGCAGGGTTTAATGTGTTTGCCTCATTATATTTTACTTTAATAGAATTTTACTTGTAAAAACTTTGTAAACAAAGTGATGGTTTTGGTTCTTAACATTAAAATAAGGGTTTGCTGGTGGAATGACACTGTACCCTTAGTCAGGGTAACCTCATTTTATTGATTTTTAACATTGTTAATTTTTTGATTTATTGTTTACGCCTCATTATCTTATGCTTGTAATAGAAATTCATGTTGTTGATCAAGTGTACAATGTGCAATGACAATAAAGGATTCATTCATTCATACAGTGGGGCAAAAAAGTATTTAGTCAGCCACTGATTATGCAAGTTCTCCTACTTAGAAAAAACGAGACAGGTCTGTAATTTTTCATCATAGGTACACTTCAACTATGAGAGACAAAAATGAGTTGAAAAAAAGGTTGGCTTAAAGTCTCACGATACATGGCCCCGTTCATTCTTCCCTTAAACATGATCAGTCGTCTGTCCCCTCTGCGAAAAAACAGCCCCAAAGCATGATGTTTCCACCCCCCATGCTTCACCGTTATGTATGGTGTTCTTGGGATGCGACTCAGCATCCTTTTTCTTCCAGTTGAGTTTTTATACAAAAAGTTCTATTATTAGTTTCATCTGACCACATTGATATTCTCCCAATCTTCTTCTGGATCATCCATATGCTCTCTGGCAAAACTTCAGATGGGCCTGGACATGTACTGGCTTAAGCAGGGGGGCACGCCTGGCACTGCAGGATCTGAGTTCTCTCTTTGGCATAGTGTGTTACTGATGGTAGCCTTGTTACGTTTGGTCCCAGCTCTCTGCAGGTCATTCATCAGGTTACCCTCCATGTAGTTCTGGGATTTTAGCTCACCGTTCTCATGATCATTTTGACCCCATGGGATGAGATCTTGCGTTGAGCTTCCAGATCAAGGGAGATTATCAATGGTCTTGTATGTCTTACAATTGCTCCCACAGTTGATTTATTCACACCAACCTGCTTGCCTATTGTAGATTCACTCTTCCCAGCCTGGTGCAGGTCTACAGTTTTCTTCCTGGTGTCTTTCAACAGCTCTTTGGTCTTGGCCATGGTTGAGTTTGCAGTCTGACTGTTTGAGGCTGTGGACAGGTGCCATTAATACAGGTAACGAGTGGAGGACAGAAGAGCTTCCAAAAGAAGAAGTTACAGGTCTGTGAGAGCCAGAAATCTTGCTTGTTTGTGGGTGACCAAATACTTATTTTCCAACATGATTTACAATTAAATTATTAAAAATCCTATAATGTGATTTCCTGGATTTTTTTTTCTCATTTTTTCTCTCATAGTTGAAATGTACCTATGATGAAAATTACAGACCTCTCTCATCTCTCTAAGTAGGAGAACTTGCACAAGCAATGGCTGACCAAATACTTTTTTGCCCCACTGTACATTCATTTATAAACCAAGTGATGGCTTTGTGGTGTTGTTCCCTCATTTACTATTATCAGCTGTGTTCATAGGAATGTATGAACATCATGTGTATGATCATGTGGTATTAAAGTAGCACTTAAAAAGAAGTACACTACTGCATGACTACACCAGCTGGGGAATTTCACGCTAGGAGATATAATGGCAGCGAAACCCGATAAGCACACAGATAAATTTAGAAAATATTCAGAAACATGGTTTTGAACTGGATAGACAACATTTTTTACATCTCTTTAAAAGATGTAATCCAAGAGAACATGTTAACATGAAGATTCAGGACACAAATATTACTTGGTGGCACGTTTCACATAAGAACGCAAGGTCAGGTTTTCTTTCCAAACCAGTGAGGGTTACCATTACTTTGTACTCCGTACCGTTGTGAGGACTCCTGCACCTGGCCACTGCACATCTTGTCACGACGGGGCCCTACTGGCAGGCAGGAGACGTATGCAGGTTCTACAAGTATAACCATACTTGACTTTATTCAATGTGCTTGAGTACAAACACAGAAGTGCGCTGGCTTAACCGTAAAACAAGAACATAAAGGGGCTTCACAGCAAACGAAAACATAACCGGGCGTCACTGCGACACATTAACATAACCGGGCTTTATAGCAACACGTTAACCTAACCGGGCTTTATAGCAACACGTTAACATAACCATGCTTTATAGCAAAATGTTAACATAACCGGGCTTTATAGCAACACGTTAACCTAACCGAGCTTTATAGCAACACGTTAACATAACCGAGCTTTATAGCAACACGTTAACATAACCATGCTTTATAGCAAAATGTTAACATAACCGGACTTTATAGTAACACGTTAACCTAACCGGGCTTTATAGCAACACGTTCACCTAACCGGGCTTTATAGCAACACGTTAACATAACCGGACTTTATAGCAACACGTTAACATAACCGGACTTTATAGCAACACGTTAACATTTGTTGTTTTGTTAGACAGAAGTTAAGCTGAAAAGTCTGATAAACTGAAAAAATTTTAAAACCATAGAAAGGATATAGTTTAACACTAGAAGCACAGGGCCCATTTGACCTACATATACCTAGAAGTGCCGAGCTCTGGTCATTTGATTACTGTGTTTTCCTACTAGTAGCATCGTACTGTATTTACCTACCTAAAGCATAACATACTATTTTAAAATAAAAAAAAATCAGCCCCCCTTGCCTCACAAGTTGTATGAGCCACTTTCTCCTTTCTACTCTTCTCCCACCCTGCTCACAATATATTTTCATACAAAAGTTATTTGCAATACTTTGTAAACAAAATGATGGCTTTTTGGCTCAACCTTAAAGTAACTTTTTTTTTTCAGACTTGTTGGTAGAATGACATTGTACCTTAGGCAGGGTTACCTCACTTTATCGATCTTTTTTAATTATTGTTTATGCCTCATTATCTTTTACATTTAATAGAATATGCCTCTCTTTATTGATCTTTACATTTATTTATTTATTTTTTTGTTTTTGTTTATGCCTCATTATCTTTTACTTTTAATAGAATTTTACTTATAAAACTTTGTAGACAAAGTGATGGTCTTGTGGCTTAACAATAAATTAAGGGTTTGATGGTAGAATGTACCTTAGTAAGGGTTACCTCACTTTTATTGATCTTTGTTAATTTTTGATCTATTGTTTACGCCTCATTATCTTTTGCTTATAATATAAATTCAATGTTGTTGATCAAGTGTACAATGTGCAATGACAATAAATGATTCATTCATTCATATGTAGGGTTTTTATGTCTGAGATTATCAGAGCTCTTTTTAACCCTCTGCGGCTCTATAACCAAAGACGGAAATAGGACGCAGTCAAAGGATAGATACGTGTTATTATTTTTATGATCTGACTGCAATTTAATTTAATATCTGACTCCAAGTTTAATTTAATATCTGACTCCAAATTCTATATAATTTTTAGATGTGTGGGGTGAAGAGCCCCAACATTCAGTTTAATAGTTATCTCCTTTTAATATGTTACTCTAATTCAGAGGTTCATACCGACGTGAAAACTCAGTGTATATTATATAGCGCAATATTACACCTTATTTAAGTCTGTCTGAGGTCGGCTACAACGTGTCTAGTGTATTAATGCATTAAGTTAGTTCAGAGGTTTTTTATCAACATGCCAGCTAGAATCCTATCAAGATCTAGTCTTTTACATATGACAGAGGTTGACCGTTAACATGTCTAACTATACAGCTTTCAAGAGATGATTATTACACATATTTTATCTGTCTAGAAAGGACTACTAGAAGACTAATATAAAGAAATGAGTAACAGTAAATTTATTACAAAAGACAGATAATAATGATAAACAAAATACAGAAAGTAAAGACATCACAAATATATAAACTTACAAGAGATGATGAATCGATGGGATGAGTAACGAGTTGTCGCCCTCTGTTGGAGAAGTTCTGTGTGAGTTGTTCGTGAAATCTTAACTAAAAGCCTTCTTCTGTGGTTTCTCTAGCTACATATCTTATAGACTGTTTAGGAACTTTTGATCTAACAAAAGGACAAAGTTATCACATGGGTCTTAGCTGGCTGTAACAATATTGTAATTTGCTTTACACAGGTTTGGTGTGTGTGTCTTGAGGTTTAGAGTGTGTAAGACCCCCATGCTGTTGGGAAATGACCACACCTTTGGTTTGAGGAAATGACAACTTCTCTCAGTCCAGGCAAAGTGGTTCCTATACGGTCACCAAAATGATTGTCCGTTCTGTGCATTACCGTGTGCAACATTGTACAGCGCTGTATGTCTTCCTCACCACCTTGGTCTCCTTGAAATATGGATCTCATAGATACCAAAAACATAACATACCATACACATACATTCTGAAACAAAATAGCATCTGCCACATAATAGTACAGGTATAGGAATAATTGCATTTTTTCCTACACATACAGTGGGGCAAAAAAAGTATTTAGTCAGCCACTGATTGTGCAAGTTCTCCAACTTAGAAAAATGAGAGGTCTGTAATTTTCATCATAGGGTACCTTCAAACTATGGAGACAAAATGAGAAATAGAATAAGAATTTGGTCAATAAAATTTGGTTCAACTCAATACTTTGTAACATAACCTTTGCTTGGCAATGACAGAGGTCAAACGTTTCCTGTAAGTCTTCACCAGGTTGGCACCACACTGTACTGGTATTTTTCTGGCCCCATTCCTCCATGCTCCCTGCAGATTCTCCTGTAGAGCAGTGATGTTTTGGGGGCAACACGGGGGGGCTTTCAACTCCCTCCACAAATTTTTCTATGGGATTGAATGTCTGGAGACTGGCCTAGGCCACTCCAGGACCTTGAAATGCTTTTTACGGGAGCAACTTCTTTGTTGCCCGAGCGGTGTGTTTGAATCATTGTCATGCTGGAAGACCCAGCCACGTTCCATCTTCAATTGCTCTCACTGATGGAAAGATGTTTTTGGCTTAAAGTCTCACGAGTACATGGCCCCTTTCATTCTTCCCTTAACAAGGATCAGTCGTCCCTGTCCTCTTTACAGAAAAAACAGCCCCAAAAAGGCATGATGTTTCCACCCCCATGCTTCACAGTAAGGTATGGTGTTCTTGGGATGCCGACCAGCATTCTTTTTCCTCTAGTTGAGTTCAGTACCAAAAAAGTTCTATTTTGGTTTCATCTGACCACATGATATTCTCCCATTCTTCTTTCTGGATCATCCATATGCCTCTGTTGGCAAACTTCAGATTGGGCCTGGACATGTACTGGGCTTAAGCAGGGGGGCACGCCTGGCACTGCAGGATCTGAGTCTCGCTTGGCATAGTTGTGTTACTGATGGTAGCCTTGTTACTTGGTCCCAGCTCTCTGCAGGTCATTCATCAGTCCCTCCGTGTAGTTTTCTGGGATTTTTGCTCACCGTTCTCATGATCATTTTGACCCCACAGGATCCCCCCCCCCCCCCCTATCGTGCGTTTAGCCCCCAGATCAAGGGAGATTATCAATGGTCCCTTGTATGTCTTAAAATTGCACCCACAGTTGATTTATTCACACCAACCTGCTTGCCTATTGTAGATTCACTCTTCCCAGCCTGGTGCATGTCTACAATTTTCTTCCTGGTGTCTTTCAACAGCCAGAAATCTTGCTTTTTTGTGGGTGACCAAATACTTATTTTCCACTATGATTTACAGTTAAATTATTTAAAAATCCTACAATGTCATTTCCTGGATTTGTCTTTCTCATTCTGTCTCTCATAGTTGAAGTGTACCTATGATGAAAATTACAGACCTCTCTCATCTTTCTAAGTAGGAGAACTTGCACAATCAGTGGCTGACCAAATACTTTTTTGCCCCACTGTCATTCATTTATAAACCAAGTGACGGCTTTGTGGTGTTGTTTCCCTCATTTACTATTATCAGCTGTGTTCATAGGAGTGTATGAACATCATGTGTATGATAGGTTGCAAGGAAAGTGAGAAAATTATTGAGGAAAATTGCAAATATCGCATAAAGGGGATTTTGGGTACCAACTTTACAGTACTTTGTGGATGTAACTCTAGGCAGATGTGAAATTTGCATCAAGAACAATGTTAGAATGGGAGTTTGAGATTTGGAATAACAATAATGACTAGTTCAGATAACGGACAATTTGTCGATAAGGTAGTAAGACTAATTTGGCAGAAACTCAGAATCAGACCAGGATTGGGATCTGTGTACCACATTCAAATTTTATAATTTATTAATAACACAACAAGCTATGTAAGCAGGAAAAAACAGAGAGAAAGAGTACTGGAGGAGAACAAGGAACTAAAGGTGAAACCAGGAGACTGCGTCTACGCGAGGGTCTCCAGAACAAAAGTAAGATCTGCAAGGATCCAAGGGTCCAGACCTGGCAAAAAAAGGGCAGCCTCTACGCCTGTGCAAGTGGAACGAGCATCGACATGATGTCACCTGAACCACTGAGCCTTGGCATTACAAGAGTCCCAGGAGGAAGTTGAGGAAGAACAAGAAACACATCCACCTGATCCAGAACAACACGACGATGAAAAACCAGAACCGCGTGGGCAATAACTCCAACATCAGCAACGACAAGAAGAACTGGCAGAAGACCCCAGTTATGAGATACTAAAGTGAATGGATGCATTAAACTGAATAGAACATATTTGTAAGACACGTAATAGAACATGGGTAGACATGAGACAGGGATAGAGACTCAGTATGAATGTTTATTTGTTTATGTGATATTAGCTAATATGGTGTAGTACAGAAACGACAACTGGAGCATGAGGTCAATTTGAAATGTGGAAGTCTGGGATGAGTAACAATGAATTTTTCAGCTGATTGATGTAATTAAATAGATTCCTGGTCCATTGAGGAATGTGGATTTAAGTTTGAAGTTATCTGGACATTAGACATAGCTTGGAATATACTTTGGGTATCTAGGCGACCCATGGTTTGATATTAACACTTTAGTTGGATGTGAACTCATAATAACAGTACTGATATTTGTAATCATGAATTGAAAAATCAGTTGTTTAAGTACCTAAGATTATTATAAGTATGATAACAGAACATAGATCCTTTTTCTTTTTAGTATGTATGGTGATATGAATTAATTTGAACTGTTTGGAATTATTAATGAAGGATAAATCATAGATCGTAGTAGGGGACTAAGGGCTCTAAATTATGTTTAATTACTATCTTTAGTTACATGTAACATTTATAACTTAACTAATCTCTTATTTTAAGATTGTTTAGTGCTACTAAGATTTTTGTATTACCAGTAATACCTGGCAAGGAAGTGAGCCTTCTTTGTGAAAAGACGCAGGCACATTGAAGCTTTTGAAGGAGACAATTTGACCCATTTATTGAGTCTTAATCGAGAGATGAAAGAAAACAACCGAAAACGACGTGGGCTTTATAGACAACTGGGACAGCCTTTGAGGGTAAGCCATGGCCTTTTAGGATGGGACGTGTCCATCCCACTCGGGAGGGGTGCTGGCTCTCATCTCCTGCAACATTTGCCCATAGTCTTATGGCCCGATTGGTTTAGCGGCTGACTATCCAGAGCAGGGGGTCAGGCAGTCAGACAAGACCGGCTTAACCAACTGTCTGCTGGTAGCCATGCACCGTCACCCAGAACCCACATTATTGAAACTGTGTCTGTTACCCCCCCCGCATCTGCCCTAAAACCGTAAACGCTCTCAAAAAGTCTGTTTTAATAACCCTCATTAGTATAAACACAGATGGCTTGCCAAAGAAAAAATAACAACATTAGACTAAAGCTGACAACTTAAACATTAGATCACTTACAAACAAAGCAGTGATTGTAAATGAATGATCACTGATAAACGCTTACACGCTCTCTGTCTCACTGAGACTTGGATTAGACCTGATGAAATATTAGCCTTAAAATGAAGCCTCACCTCCTGGATACAGTCATGCTAGTCCGCCCTCGTCCTAATGGTCGGGGGGGAGGCATAGCCACAATTTTTGGACAAAGAGTTAGGTGTTACAGCTAAATCCCATTACAAGGCTAATTCTTTGAAATACTGATTCTTAAGTGTGACCTGATCCAATCGTTATGGAAGTCAAAAACCCACACTCTTTCAGCTTATCACTATTTTACCACCCGCCTGGTCCCTATTCAGAATTTCTTCAGGAATTTGCTAACTTTCTTTCCTGCTTACTACTGTCAACAGATAAGGCTTTAATTTGTAGGTGGATTCAATATTCACTTTGACAATAAGCAGGATCCCACTTAAAATTGCTTTCGGAGTCCATCTTAGAATCCTGGGTTATCACTCAGATGTGATGGGACCAACCCACCGCTGTAATCATACTTTAGATCTAATATTAACATTTGGTATCAATATAGATTACCTTGATGTTTTTCCCGCAAAAGTGAAAGTGATCGATTTCAGATCACTATCCTTTTAGTATTTGAGGCTATCTCTAATAAATTAAAATCCTTCTGCCATCGTTATCACACCAAGCGCACTATCATCACTCTGCTTTTACTCCACTGCTTTACTAAAAACCTACCCAGACTTAAAATTTTAATACACCTACGAAGATCAATTCATCTTGAGTGTGGTAAATGAGCAATTAGAAAATGTGTGCTTCGCTCAACCCTGACACGACTGCCCCCTGCTAAAGGTCAAACGTATTAGGGAAAAAAGGCTAGACACCATGGTATAATGACCACCACCCGTAACCTTAAAGCAAAAGAACACGCATTTAGAGCGCAAGTGGAGACATATAAATTGGAGTGTTTAAGATTCTGCTTGGAGGGACAGCATGGCAGAGTATAAGCATGCCCTCACTAAAGCTAAAGCTGCATACTTCTCTTCAATCATAGAGAAAAATAGAATAATCCAAGATTTCTCTTTAATAAGTCTCCAAATTAACAAAAAAACCCACAGAAAGTGATTCTCCATTCTGTGTAATTTTAACAGTAATGATTTCATGACTTTCTTTAATGATAAGATAAGAAAACATTAGGCATAAAACTCAATGCTCATCACATCACCAAAACTGTTCAGCACCCTTCCAGATGCAGCACTAGTGAAGACATCTGTTCAATTAACCGTAAAAATTCAGATTTAGAAATCTTTTACCGTAAATAATAACTAATACTGAACTATCCCTCACTGATCAGCTCGTCTAAGTCATCACATGTTTGTTAGATCCAATTCCTACACGTCTACTCAAAAACAAGTATTTACTAGTGTTATAGAGCTAGTGTTAGTTATTATTAATTCCATCCCTTACCTTAGTTTTATGTGCCCAAATCCTTAAGTTTTGCCGTTATCAAACCACTGATTAAAAAGCCAATCTTGACCCTTGTGTGATATCTAAGTATAGACCAATTTTCAAGCTACCGTTTCTGTCCAAAATCTTAGAAAAAGCTGTCTAGCAGCAGCTCTGGCAGTTTACCTCCAAAGGAATGAAATTTAATGAAACATTTCAGTCTGGCTTCAGGCCCCATCATAGTACTGAAACAGCATTAATTAGGGTACTAAATGACTTTTAATGTCCTCAGATAAGGGATGTGTTGTCTTTTCTTGTTCTGTTAGATTTAAAAGTGCAGCATTTGACACTATAGATTCATGATGTTTTACTAAACAGACTAGAAAATACTGTAGGTATTAAGGGATCAGCACTTCTTTCTTGGTTTTAAAATCCTACTAACTGACCGGTAGCAGTTTGTTCATATAAATATCTAAGATCTAAGCTCTCAAAAGTGAAGTAATGGCGTGCCTCAGGGGTCAGTGCTTGGCCCCGCTTTTATTCTCTCTGTACATGCTGCCACTAGGCTCAGTTATTCGTAAAACTGGCATTAATTTCCCCACTGCTATGCAGAATGATACACAGCTTACATATCAGACAAAACTAATGACAGCCTTACAATCAACTAAATCGAGGACTCTGTAAAGGAAAATAAATCTAGATGGCTGTCCAGTATTGCCCAGTCCGTCGGTAAAAAACCTATAGGGGTCACATTTGATTCAGATCTCTCCTTTGATGCGCACTTTAGCAGCATCACTCAAATTGCTTTCTTTCATTACGTAATATCGCTAAAACTTAGAAATATCCTCTCTTTTAATGATGCAGAAAAACTTGTTCATGCGTTAGAACCCTAAAGGTTGGATTACTGTAATGCCGTTACTTACTGGGATGCTCTAGTAAATCTAATAAATAAACTCATCAGTTAGTTCAGAATGCAGCTGCCCGAGTGCTAACTCGAACTAGAAAATTTTGATCATATCACTCTGTTCATCATCACTGCACTGGTTTTACCAGGTCAAATTCCGCATTGATACAAAATACTTCTTATAACTTATAAAGCTCTACATGCCTGGCCCCACATTACTGAGTGAACCTCTTAGAGTTTTACAATCCAACTCGTCTACTTCGTTCGCAGGTGCAGGACTTCTTTTAGTTCCTAGAATTAAAAAAGTCACAGCATGGGGAAAGGCTTTCTCATACATGGGCCCCCCAACTATGGAATAAACTTTCCCACTTTCGTTTCGAGATTCAGACACCCTCCAAAAGTTTAAGTCTAGCTAAAGACAATACTTAATTTACGCAGGCTTTTTGACTAGATTTAGACCAGGATTTATGGCTTGGGTCGCTGGGGGGACGGAGTCTGGAAGTCATGTCCTGGCCTGCCTGCCTTGTCCGCTAGTCGGGAGTGTCGGAGTGGGCGGTCTGGCTGAACCTGGGCTTCGGTTCCTCGTGATCTTGACTCATGCATCCTTGCCTTAGAATAAGGGCAGCGAGCTGGGGGTTCATAGTCAAAGAGTCTTATGGTGATCAGAGAGTTGGGTTGCTGTCTTCTGCCGCTCGTGGGGTTGGCAATGTCTCATGTTATCCTTCTTGGCTGTGTTTTTTTTTTCCTAACCAGTTCTCCTCTTTCTAGCTTTTTAAGCTATTGCTGCTATAGCATTGCTGGCCGGGGTCTCAGCTACACTTGGCATCAGTGATTGACATGGCATCAGTGACTGTTAATAAACACTGTGCTCTTAATCAATAACTAATTACATTTTCTGTTTCTCTCCGAGCGTTGTTCCGGCAGTTCCGGCCCCCCACACATGATTGTTCATCTGATGGAGCTCCACTCAAGCTGCTTCCGTCATCAGCTCCAGCCCCATCATACCCGGGGCCACTTAATGTCGATGTGCATAATTCACATTTTATTCGGACATGACCCATGACTTTAGTTTCCCCTCTTAGATTTATCATCATACCCCGGCCACTTAATGTCGATGTGAATATTTCACATTTTGTATTCGAACTTTTACTCCATGACTGTAGTTTCGCTCTTAGATTTTATCATCATACCTGGGCCACTTCAATGTCGATGTGCATACTTCACATTCCGATTCGAACTTTGACTCCATGACTTTAGTTCCTTCTTAGATTTATCATCTACGCCGCCCAAGGAGGTTTGGGTCCCTTTTTTGAGTCCCTTGGTCCTCGCCACCCAGGTTTCTTCCCTAGAACTAGGGAGTTTTTTCCTTTGCCACTGTCGCCTAGCTTGGCTCGATTTGGGACTGGACCGTAGTTATTAGGAGATAATCTAAATTGGTAAAGTTGCTTTGAGACAATGCTCCATTGTAAAAAGCGCTCTATATAAATAAATCTGACTTGACTTGACTTGACTTGAGATGACAGATGCATTTGTTAGCATTTAATTGGTCTTACAGTTTTATTGATTTAAACCAAATTTTATTGATTTATGACTTTAATCATTATTAATTGAAGGTTTAGAGTTCCAGTTTGGCCATGCTAATTGTGACAACTATGTATGATTTGATGAAAAGTGTCATTGAGTTATTTTTTCTTAAGTACGGTACGAGGGGAAAATTATGTAGTTAGGTGACATGCTACTAGCCATGTCAAGGGGGGAATGTTGAGGATTTGTTGGACATATGGGGGTTTTTGTTTGCCTTTGTGGGCTGTGGGGGCCACACATTTTGCACCCATATAAATTATTTACATCTGATATATTTGCATTTCTAATTGTGGTGATGTCACTCCGTTCAGACGTAAGTCTCTTTAAGACAATGATTGGGCAGGTGCGGTCTCAGCCCTAACTGAGAAAGTACAAAATGTTCTTTGGCATTGGAAGTGTTCACCAGTTTTGAAACTGTGGGTATGTGTGTGTGTGTAAGATTTTTTATACAGAGACTTGTTGTACACTCAGTAGTAACTTGGATTATTTTCACATGTTCATGTGTATAATTACTCAATTATTTGTAATTTGATTAATAAGCAGATTTATTCCAAGTGATCCTTTAATTCCGTAAGTGCATATGATGAATAACTATATTTTTGATGTTAAAGTTGTTAGTTTAAGCTTTTACAATGTTCATCAGAGATTAATCATGATTTCTGGATTTAGTATAATTGTCATGTAAAAAAAACGAATTGAATACAATTTATATGTAGAAATTAAGATTTGGATGCTGAGGACTAAATACTGGGATATAAAGTTCACTTGCCAGTCAGGATGACCCGAGGGGGAGACAATGGAGGAATACGGGTGGGCGCATGGGCAGCAAGTGTTCTAAAAGTTGGAACACAATGATGACATAATGTCTGACCTTGACTGAGTTGTATATAAGGGCCAGAGATTTGTGGCTCTTTGGCTTCTTCGCACCTCTGCTGTGGTGTGAGGATGTCCCTTATTGCTTGCAATAAACTTGTCTGCCTCTCCTCTGAAACTTTGATTCTGCTTGAGTGTGATTTTTGATTAAGTGATCAGCATGCATTCTGTCAAAAAACCACGACAGTATTAAAGTAGCACTTAAAAAGTAGTACACTACTGCATGACTACACCAGCTGGGGAATTTCACGCTAGGAGATATAATGGAAGCGAAACCCGATAAGCACACAGATAAATTTAGAAAATATTCAGAGACATGGTTTTGAACTGGATAGACAACATTTTTTACATCTCTTTAAAAGATGTAATCCAAGAGTACTCAGTCCCGTTGTGAGGACTCCTGCACCTGGCCACTGCACATCTTGTCACGACGGGGCCCTACTGGCAGGCAGGAGACGTATGCAGGTTCTACAAATATAACCATACTTGACTTTATTCAATGTGCTCGACTACAAACACAGAAGAGCGCAGGCAAGAACATAAAGGGGCTTCACAGCAAACCAAAACATAAACGGGCGTCACTGCAACACATTAACATAACCGAGCTTTATAGCAACACGTTAACATAACCGGGCTTTATAGCAACATGTTAGCACAACCGGGCTTTATAGGAACATGTTAGCACAACCGGGCTTTATAGGAACATGTTAGCACAACCGGGCTTTATAGGAACATGTTAGCACAACCGGGCTTTATATCTACACGTTAACCTAACCGGGCTTTATAGCAACACGTTAACCTAACCGGGCTTTATAGCAACACGTTAACCTAACCGGGCTTTATAGCAACACGTTAACCTAACCGGGCATTATAGCAACACGTTAACATAACCGAGCTTTATAGCAACATGTTAACATAATCAAGCATTGCGGCAACATGTTAAAATAACCGGGCTTTATAGCAACACGTTAACATAACCGGGCATTATAGCAACACGTTAACATAACCGAGCTTTATAGCAACCTGTTAACATAATCAAGCGTTGTGACAACACGTTAACATAACCGAGCTTTATAGCAACATGTTAACTTAGCCGGCTTACCACCAAACGAAACATAGATCCCAGCGATCGGAAAGATAATGACTAGAGACACAGGGCATTTCTGCCAATCGCCACAACAGTCCGAATGGAGTTTCTCCCAAAACAACGACCCGCACTGAAGGAGAGCTAGGACCCTGCCTAAATACTCTGTTGCACACCTGAAAGCAATCATATTCAGGGCCCTAGCTTCTCCGGCGGAGCACTGGAAATGTCCTTGTCCGGGTCGCCATCAGGCGGCGAGGAGGGGCGTAACAAGTTCAGGTCCCGGGCGATCTGTGACCCATCTACAGGCAAATAATGCAGACAAAAACACACACATACCACCAAAAGAAAGGTGCATGTGATTTCACACACCTTACATGTTAGCACTGCAATCAAGGTGCAAAGTGAGAAGTGAGAGGTAGACGGAATGTCCCAAAAAAAATGGCCAGTCAATAGAAGGACACCTACATACGCTGAAATGCTCTAAAAAAAAAGAGAAAAAAATTATAAAAATGTATACCAATCAGCTGTAAGTCATCTCCTACTAGCAATTAAACCACGAAGGAAGCTACATAACCAATATACCTGAGCCACCCAGCCAAGAGAAATATATAAAACAACAAATGAAAGTAGTTAAACTATATCCTAAGTGAACGAAATAAACAATAAGAAATTAAACTATAAGTATCAAGACTTCAGCCAAAACACAGAAAACAAATCAACACAAGCAAAACAGCTAGTGCAAAAAGGTTTTGTACATTTTTCAAACATAAATCAGCCAATAGCCATAAACCAGGAAGTTGGAATGTTCACACCTGCAGGCAACTTTTGAAACCAGCATTTACATTTACATTTATATTTATGTCAATTAGCAGATGCCCTTATCCAGAGAAATTTACAACTCATATCCTACAGTCCAAGTAATTGTGAGTTAAGGGTCTTGCTCAAAGACCCAACTGTCACTTCGGTGTGGCCTAACGGGCATGGAGGAGACGTCCGCAGGTTCTACCAAAATAACCATGTTTTATATTCGAAAATAGAAACAAAAGTAAACGAAACTTACAGAAGGTTACACAAACAACGGAAAACTCAACATAAATAAGCAGCCCTGAGGCGAAACCGAACGTACATGAAAATACACTACTTAACAAATGACCAACACCGGCTACCGCAATTCACAAAACAAAAGCGGGCTTTACTGTTCGACCAGGTATGAAAAGGCTTACCGCAAGAACACAGCAAAAGCGGGCTCACCGGAATGCAAACGAGTACATAAGCAAAACGCCATCACAGTCAAAAGGAATAACATCCAGAACATGTATCCGAAACATAATCCAAAAAACCAATGAACCACCGTAACAGTACAAAAGGGATATTATCCCAAAACAAAATCCCTGCGCTGTTCGGAAGCTAGGGCCCTGCTTAAATACTGTTCATTCAAGTTCACTAGTCTGAGAGGCCCTAGCTTCTTCTTCTGGTGCTCCGCAGACTGCCCCTCTGAGGCAAGGAGGGCACGAAGACATGGAGGACAGGAGGAACCCGTGACATACCCCCCCCCCCCACGGAGCCCGAGTCGGAGCTAGGGCACCCTTAAAATGCCCCCCTTCATCGGAGCACACCACAGCATCTGGGGGCTTCCTCTCCGGACGCTTTCTAGGTACCCCTTTTGGGAGAGTGTCACGGGAACACACCGCCTCCTGCTGGTCCTCACGAGAGCCTACGGCCTCCTGCAGGTCCTCACGGTTACACAAGGCCTCTCTAGGACTCAAGGCCTCTGCCAAGGCCTCTCCCAAACTCACGGCTTCTGGCACGTCCACAGGATCACTCGACCTTGGCACAGCTACTGGATCCATTGCCCTTGGCATGGCTACAGGATCAGTTGTCGCCCTCGGTGCTGGCACAGGATCAGTCGCCCTCGGTGCTGGCACAGGAACTCTCACCCTCGGCACAGCTACAGGATCAGTCGTCGCCCTCGGTGCTGGCACAGGATTAGTCACCCTTGGTGCTGGCACAGGAACACTCGCCCTTGGTGCTGGCACAGGAACACTCACCCTATGTGCTGACACAGGAACTCTCGCCCTTGGCACAGCTACTGGATCTTTCGCTCTCTGTGCTGGCACAGGAACACTCGCCCTCGGCACGGCTACAGGACCAGTTGCCCTCAGTGCTGGCACAGGTCTTGAAACAGACAATCTCGACACTGGAACTGTCCTCCTCGGCGATGGAACTGGAACTGCCACCCTCGATGCTGGCACTGGTACAAGTGTCCATTGTGCGAATGTCCATGGTGCAAATGTCCGTGGCGCAGGAATCGGCACGATTGTCTGCGGCACAAATTTCCGTTGTGTGAATGTCCGTGGTGCAAATGTTCGTGGCGCAGAAATCGGCACGATGCTAGCGAATTCAGAAACACGAACATCTATCGCTATTGGCTCTACAACTGAGCTAGCGAGGTCAGAAACACGAACATCCACCACTATCGGCTCTACAACTGAGCTAGCAAGTACAGACACACCACGATGAGACGCTATCGGCTCAACAACTGAGCTAGCAAGTACAGACACACCACGATGAGATGCTATCAACTCAACAACTGAGATAGCATATTCAGAATTACCATGACGAGAAGCTATCGGCTCTATAACTGAGCTAGCTTGTTCAGAAACACACATCTTTGACACTATCGGCTCATTTATGGAGCTAGTGTTTTCAGAAATACCATGGCGAAACGCTCTTGGCTCAATAACTGAGCTAGCGAATACAGAAACACCACAAGAAGACACTATCGGCTCAACAACTCAGCTAGCATGTTCAAACAAAGAACAATGAAAAGCCACTAGCTCAATAACTGAGCTAGCTTGTTCAAAAACAGGACAATAAGAAGCTATCAGCTTAATTACAGAGCTAGAGTGTTCAAACACAGGACAATGAGAAGCTATCTGCTCAATTACTGAGCTAGCTTGTTCAAAAACAGGACAATGAGAAGATATCGGCTCAATTTCTGAGCTAGCTTGTTCAGAAACAGGACAAAAAGAAGCTATTGGCTCTATAACTGTGCTAGCTTGTTCAAAAACAGAACAAAGAGAAGCTATCGGCTCAATAACTGAGCTAGCTTGTTCAGAAACAAAACAAAGAGAAGCTATCGGCTCAATAACTGTGCTAGCTTGTTCAGGAACAGGACAATGAGAAGCTATCGACTCAATAACTGAGCTAGCTTGTTCAGAAACCTGACAATGAGAAGCTATCGGCTCTACTACTGAGCTAGCTTGTTCAGAAACACCAATATCAACCGCTATCGGCTCTAGTACTGAGCTAGCGTGGTTAGAAACGCGTGCTGACCGGAGTTTGGTCTGAGATTTCCAGCAGTTGGTAAGCTGGGGATCTAATAACTGACCTCTCGAAGCTGACCGAACTGGGAGACTAGTGGACTCCAGCCTAGTGCGAGTAGAGAGACCAAACTGGTCCCACAGCTCACTCATGAGCTGATCATACATCCCCAGTAACAGCCGGGACCAGTTGGCCTCCACCCAGTTAAGCGATTGGACCTGTAAGACGGCAGTTTACAAACACAAGACGCCTAAACTCCGAGTAGTGAGGGAACTGCCGTAAATAGGTCGAGCACTGCCAAAAAAATTTGCCGCACTGATGGGGGTTACCGTCAAATTTTTCTGGCAGCTCATCTCATACAGTCCCGAACTGATTAATTTGAGAACCTGCCGTCTCCTTTGTTTGGCGGGGACTTCTGTCACGTCGGCGTGGCCTAACAGGCATGGAGGAGACGTGCGCAGGCTCTACCAAAATAACCATGTTTTATATTCAAAAATAGACACAAACTGAATACAAACATAAACGAAACTTACAGAAGGTTACACAAACACCGGAAAACTCAACATAAGCAGCCCTGAGGCGAAACCGAACGTACATGAAAATACACTACTTAACAAATGACCGACACCGGCTACCACAATTCACAAAACAAAAGCGGGCTTTACTGTTCGACCAGGTATGAACAGGCTTACCGCAAGAACACAGCAAAGAATACATAAGCAAAACGAATACATAAGCAAAACGCCGTCACAGTCAAAAGGAATAACATCCAGAACATGTATCCAAAACATAATCCAAAAAACCAACGAACCGCCATAACAGTACAAAAGGGATATTATCCCAAAACAAAATCCCTGCGCCGTTCGGAAACTAGGGCCCTGCTTAAATACTGTTTATTCAAGTTCACTAGTCCGAGGGCCCTAGCTTCTTCTTCTGGTGCTCCGCTATTCGGCGGAGCACCATGAACGACGCGGTGCAGACTGTCCCCCTGAGGCAAGGAGGGCATGAAGATGTGGAGGACAGGGGGAACCCGTGACACCAACAGTGGTAACTTGGCAGTGGACATTCTTGGCAGTGGATCTTAACCATTAGGCCACCACAGACTTGTAGCAATACAATGCAGCAGTAGAACTTCCCTGGGCCACCAGACAGGTCCCACCAGCTCAGAACTCGCCCCTATCATGCACCCCAAGCCTTACGACCGCGACCTGACCAAGCGCCAGGGATTCCTTCTGCAGTGCAGTCTGGTGTTCCAGCAGTGCTCTATGGCTTTCGCTTCCCATTTTAGTAAGGTCTTTAACATTGTTGGCCTCCTTTGGTGTTTGGCCTTAACGTGGGCTGAGGCCACCTTAACCATTAGGCCACCACAGACTTGTAGCAATACAGTGCAGCAGTGGAACTTCCCCGGGCCGCCTGACAGGTCCCACCAGCTCAGAACTCGCCCCTATCATGCACCCCGAGCCTTACGACCGTGACCTGACCAAGCACCAGGGATTCCTTCTGCAGTGCAGTCTGGTGTTCCAGCAGTGCTCTATGGCTTTCGCTTCCCATTCCAGTAAGGTCTTTAACATTGTTGGCCTCCTTTGGTGTTGGGCCTTAACGTGGGCTGAGGCCACGCTCGCCCAGAGGGGTTTAGAGGACCTCTCGTGCGACTTCGTTCATCGGTTCAGGGCTCCCGGTCAGTCTCTCACTACGCCGTGGAGTTCTGGTCATTGGCTGTGGTTGAGGTATTCGGACAGCCCCGGTTGGAACGAGCCCGCCTTGCGGGAGGCGTTTCAATCGGGGCTGTCTGAATGCCTCAAGGACAAATTGGTGGTCTGTGACGATCCCTCTGACCTTCAGGCATTGGTAGACCTAGCGGTCCAGGTGTCCTCGTCTCCCCGCACCAGACCCGCTGTGGAGGATCCCCCTTGACTGGGGCCTAAACGACCCGACCCGGCCGACAAATTAACCCATGCAACTGAGGCACGCCCGCTTGATCACCACCAAACGGTCGAGGTGCAGAAGGGAGGGCGAGGTGCAGGGTGTCCTGGCGAGCACGAAGACTAATTCCCCACCTGCAACAAGGGCCTCTTTGTCCTCTCGGCCATCCTGCAGCTTCTAGGAGCCTCGCACATCGTCCAGGCCCTCGTTGACTCGGGGGCGGAAGAGAACCTCCTTGATCAGGATTTGGCGGCCCAGCTCGGCATCAGGATGGAAGCCTTGGGGGCCCCAGCCCGGGCGTATGCCCTGGATGGCCGACTTTTGGCAAGGATTAGCCACCATCACCCCGAACACCCTCGGTCCTCGGCCTCCCATGGCTCGTCCTCCACAGTTCAGTCATCAACTGGAAGGAGGGCAAGGTGACTGACTGGAGCAACTGCTGTCATCAGAACTGTCGTCTCTCGGCTCCTCCGGCCTCCAAGGCTTCCCCACATTCTTCTCAGCCTGAGGATTCCACTGACAGGAGCCCAAAGATACCAACCTGCCACCTGGCTGCCTGGTAGGCCAACTCACTTGGGAGATCCAGCACACCATCCACAAGGCACAGGGGGGCAAACCCGACCCTGGGGGTGGACCAGCCAACTGTCTCTACATGCCCTCCTCAGCCCGGACGGCAGCCCTACAGTGGGCCCACGACTCCCGGTTTGCCAGTCACCCAGGTTACCATCGGACCCTGATGCTCCTCCAACACCATTTCTGGTGGCCCTCCATGGATGCCCACGCCGGGAGTTTGTAGCGGCCTGCGCCACCTGCGCCCGCAACAAGGTCTCACACCAGCGCCCCACGGGCCTGCTTCAACCTCTCCCCACACCTGGGCGGCCATGGTCTCACATGGCCACGGACTTTATCACCGGGCTCCCCATGTCTGAAAATGTTGTCATTCTCACCATTGTGGACCGATTCTCGAAGGTGGGTCCGGCTCATCGCCCTGCCAAAACTCCCGATCGATGCCTCGGAGATAGCAAAAGTGCTCTTCGACCAACTGTTCAAGGCCCATGGCATCTTGCTGGACATTGTTTCGAACAGAGGGCCCCAATTCATGTCCCAGGTGTGGAGGGCTTTCTGCAAGGCCCCGGGGGCCAAGGTGAGTCTAAAATCCGAGAGGGCAAATCAGGTAATTGAGGCCACTCTGTGCTGCTTCACGGCCAAGGACCCCACGAAATGGAGCACACAGCTGGCCTGGGAGGAATACGCCCACAACACTTTGGTCAACTCTGCCACCGGCCTTTCCCCATTTGAGGCATCCTTGGGCTACGCTCCACCGCTCGTTCCGGACCAGGAATCAGACGTACAGTGCCCTCAGTCACCCGCCACGTGCGCCTCTGCCGTCAAACCTGGAGGGTCACCAGAGTGGCCCTCCTCAAGGCCCACGGCGCCGCTGAATGATCTGCCAACCGCCGCCGCAGACCAAGTCCCAACATACGCCCTGGCCAACGTGCCTGGCTCTCGGCACGCAACATACCTCTGCGCGTCGAGTCCAGGAAACTCGCACCTCGTTTTATCGGCCCGTTTACCGTGGAAAAGGTAATTAGCCCGTCATCTGTTCGCCTTATGTTGCTTAAGTCTATGCGTATTCACCCCACCTTTCATATTTTGCAGGTTAAAACCGATCTCTTCCTTGGGCCTTCCTACACATAGCTACACACTAATGCCGAAATACATAAACACACTGTACAGGAAGTAACCAACAGAGTATATAACAGAATACATGGTTAAAAATAAGACATAACAATCTGTGAATAGGAACAAGAAGAGCCAGAAACAGGAACATTTGAAGGCAAATACTTTTATACTTTTATTCAACCAGTTTACTCAACCAAGCCTGAAGGAAGTGAATTAAATGGTACATACGCACCCATGATCACACAAATGCTATAGATCTAACTATGAGATGTTTTGGCCATGTACTAGATGTAAAAGGATACTTATTGAGGACAGTGGTGGCTTGGCAAAGGCTATTTACACTTCTGTGCTGGCAGCATTAATTCAGAAAAATACATTGAGATCTTAGAGAAACTTAAGCTGCCTTCATCTTGATGCATGCTCAATGATCCAGGTAAAAAAATCCCAGAAGTTGAATCTGTTCATCTGGACATAGATTTTGTTGGAGAAACGTTTCGTCACTCATCTAAGTGACTTCTTCAGTCTCAGCTAGTTGGAAAACTTCCCCAATCTTATAT